>VZQC01015508.1:2449562-2550256 GCA_009823505.1 Rhizomys pruinosus
AAACTCAAAAGCTTCTGTACATCAAAAGAAACAATCAAGGAAGTGAAGAGAAATCCCACAGAGTGGGAGGAAACCTTCACTGCAGATACATCTGACAAAGCATTGATTTCCAGAATATATAAACTACTCAAAAAGCAAAGAAGAAAGAAAACAAATGACCTACTCAATAGATGGAGCAAAGAGCTGAACAGAGACTTCAGAAGTGAGGAATTAGGGATGACTGAGAAACACCTCAAGAAGTGTTCAACATCACTAATCATTAAGGAAATGCAAATCAAAACCACTTTAAGATATCATCTTACTCCAATAAGACTGACTTGGATCAAGAAAACAAATGATACCAAGTGCTGGAGAGGTTGTGGGGAAAGGGGAACACTCATCCGCTGCTGGTGGGAATGTAAACTCGTGTAGCCACTATGGAAAGCAGTGTGGAGAACCCTTGGAAGACTTGGAATGAACTTGCCACCTGATGCAGCCATACCACTCCTAGGCATGTACCCTCAAGACTCATCCCACCACAGAGATACATGCACGGTCATGTTTATTTCAGCTCTCTTCACAATAGCAAGAAGGTGGAACCAACCCAAGTGCCCCTCAACTGATGAGTGGCTAGAGAAAATGTGGTACATATACACAATGGAGTTCTATGCAGCAGTAAAGAAAGACGACATCATGAACTTTGCAGGAAAATGGCTGGAGCTAGAGGACATCATGCTGAGTGAAATAACACAGTCCCAGAAAAACAAACGATGAATGGTATCCCTCATCTGTGGATGCTAGTGCCAATTACCTAGTTGTATTTCTTGTGCATGTCCCCTTGAGCTTTTGTCCAAAGCAGTTGGGAGTGATGCATATTGGAACAACAACAATAGAAAGGACTGCATCAAAGAACTGACTGAAACAGCGAACTTCTGCTCAAAACAGTCAACTTCCACATGGAGAATATTGAGAAAGACTGAGAAAGAGATGAAAAGCATGTTTGGCAGAATGCATGGGCTCTGGTGGGGTGGGGGTATGGGGGGACACGGGTCTAGATTTGATAAAAAATATATATAAATAAATTAAAAAAAGAAGACAATTGGGATTCATTCCAATAGCCAAAAATATATGTTGCTCAGGAGAACTAGTTCTTCACATTTTACTTACGTGGTGCTCAGCTTTTGACCTGTTCCTGCTTCTGCATTCTGCAGTAAACTGAAGCAGGCAGGTGGGACAGGACCCGAGCTGGAGGATGATGTGAATCTGAGCTCCTGGAGCAGCAGTAGTTTCTGCATTGTTTCCTTCCCAGATCACCAGAGGCAGCTTCCAGACGTCATATCCCTGATGCTTATGCGGGAAGACGGTGGATTTGTAGGGATGGAGTGAACACAGGGAACAGGATTTCCTTTTCAATCCAGGTGCCTCTGCTCTAGCAATTCAACAGCATGTATTTTTCAACTGTTCGTGTGGGATATGGTGAGACAGGGAGTGTTGTAGCCCCAGCTCCACATGAAGGAGATTACATGCAGAAAGTTTATTGGTGAGAGAGAAGGAGAAATGGGGGTGTCGAGATGTGACGCAACCTCTAAATAAAGCTTTGGATAACACCAAGAAGAGCTGCACCCCGGGAACAGCTCTGCAGCTGCGTCTGAATAAGGATGAGGAGGCGCAAAGGCAAACTGTCTCTTCCTTTGAAACAATATTCTTTATTACTTTAGTTATGTGTCTGTGTCTGTATGAATGTATGCCACATGTATATGTACCCACGGCGGCCATATTGGATCTCCAGGAGCTGCCCAGTGTGGGTGCTGAGAACGGCACTTCAGTTCTTTTGCGGGGGGGGGGGGGCAGTAAGCACTCTTAACTGCTAAGCACTGCTCCAGTCCCATGACATTAACTTTTAACTGGAAAGAGTGAGCCACTTCTGCAGAGCATCTGAGGGGTTGAGATTGCTGAATTTATCAGTGCAGACATTCCATCTCATGCCTCGGGGCTCCACTCCATCCTTTTCAGGGCCTTGGTGGCAGCATACTAATCCTGTGGGCTATTGTGAATCATGTTATTCTTACAAATCTTGGTCTCAATTCTCAGCTTTGTCTACCTTACGACAGCAGGACGTAAGTCACCTGATATGCTCCAAAGCAGGCTCTGCTGTTTCATTGTCTTTAATTAATGATCAGTTACCATTATTATTATTCCTATGCATTTCTACAATACTGTATATACCAAACTTGCTGATATTGCCAGTACACTGAGCCTGCCCACCATCAGTGAGTTTCCTCTCACTCTAGGGTCTATCTGCTTTCAGTGGTAGGGGCCAGTGTTTTCCTCTGGTTCTCGAGAGATGAAGCTCCTAATTTTATTCCAAGCACTGAGGACAACTTTTAACACATCAACAGTCATAGATCAAGTTCGCAGGGAGGTAGCTACCTCTCAAGCAATCTTTGTGGGAAAGAGAAGGAAGCGGGAGTGGACAGAAAGGTATCAGGTGGAAAGGCACTCACAACAAAGACTCAGGTCACCTCCGTTGTTTACACTGGTGCTGTGGTCTATCTATCATGTGAAATTAGGGCAGAGTCCCAGCCTTAATATCCCTGGGATGTCTTTGGATGTGGGCTACTTTGAGGATGGAAATGTAAACTTAAGTTAGGCTGTTCTGTGAGCAGAGAATATTCTTTTCAGCAGAATTAAACTGTGACCTCTCAGCCCCTGAGATTCCCAGGAGTTGGGGGAATGAGTGACTCAGACCTGAAAAGGAGGGGAAAGCAAGTGTGGGTTTCAAACTAAGTCACTTATATGGCATATTAAAATCAGATTTATTTTCAACAATATGGACAAATAAAATATCATTGGCTTGTCAGAGACTAAGGCTTAGCATACTAAAACAAACACGGAGAGAGGAAGAAGAGAGCACCAGGCGACACTTGGGTTACATAAATCCAAAAATGGTCACCTCTTTAAAATTCTTCTCTTCTCTCAGTCTAAGAGAGCCCGAGGCTATTAATTTCAGTCTCCCCGGGTCTCTATCTTGCAAGCACTATGGTTTATCTTCTTAGATAATACAAACACCAACAGATGTGCTACCTCCCCGCCAGGTAGGCAGATTGTAAGGATAGTCCCTACTTGATGAATTGTAAATTTCTCCACTGATTTAATGAGAGCTGGTTTGGGGATGTAGGACAGAAAGAAGGTGGATAAACAATGCCACGTTAAATAGAGTTGTCCCTTGATATCTGGGTGGGATTGGTTCTGGGGATCCCCCATGGATTCTAACGCCTGAGAAGGCTCCAATTCCTGAAGGAGTATATTTGCATATAACCTATATATGTTCTCCCTTAAACTTTCAATCATTGCTAGATTACTTATAATACCAAATGCTATGTAAATGTTGTGTAAATAGGCGTCTTACTGTGTTGTTTATGGAATAATGCTGAGAAAACAGACTGTATACGCTCAGTCAGTACAAATGCAGTTTTTAGAAAATCATTTCAAAGCAATGTTTGTTGGATGCATGAATGTGGAACCCATAGATATATGAAGGGTTGAATGCTGGGTGTAAACTATAAGATAGATCTCAACTTCAGATGTATATAATTGAGTGCTTCAGAAAAGAGACAATAGAGTAGGAAACAGTGGTAAGGACTATAATAGAAATGCAGAACTTTTTAAAAAAGTCAGAGAAGAGCATATTTCAGATATGACAGGAAAAGCTTCCTGAGAGGGACAAGATTTCAGTAGAACCTCAAAAGGCAAGTGAACACCTTATGTGTGTGTGTGTATATATGTGTGTGATTCTATAGTTTTCGAGCTTTAAAACATGCATATTTATATATTCAGCTGGTCCAACCTAGGAGATAAATATGTACTATATTTTTCTTCATTTTACTCAAGTCTCATAATACATTGATTGTGTGTGTGTGTATGTGATATGTGTACATGTGTGTGCATGCTCATATGTGTGGGGCATATAAGTGTGCAGGTGCTTTTGCACTTGTGTATACATGTGTGTCAGAGTTATCATCAGATGTCTACTTTGATTATTCTCCACTTTATTTATTGAGGCAGGGTCTCTTGCTGAGCCTGGAGTTGCCCTTTCTGAACGAGCTTGCCTCAGGGACCCTTTCTCTGCTCCTGAGTGCTGGGAATACAAGCAACTGCCATGCCTGCTTGGATTTTACATGTGCTCTGGGAATCTGAACTCCAGTCCTCATGCTTATTAGGCAAGCACTTTCCACTAAGCAGTCTCCCTAGCTCACACATTAAATTGGTAGGGATTTCATTATTAACACAACTGCATTGTGCTGTTGTACTGTTTAAGTGATGTTTGCATATGTATGGTATGGTATTAAGAGACCTTACTTCAAAGGAAGCTATTAAAATATCAGCAATGTGAACAGTGTTTTCATTTGCTTTGCTCTTTGTTTATACTTACTCATTAAATGTTGTCTCCTGGTAACAAGAGACAAAATAATACATTCATAGCTTCTGTGATGTGGTTACCTCAAACTTACAGCAATGCAATGGATGCACAGTAATTCCTGGTTCTTAACACATTTTACCCATGTGAGTGGTAGACCCAGATAAGAAAAAAAGTTAAATGATGAAATCACAATATTTTGGCAAATCTTAAAGCATTTTTAGTTAAAGTATATGTTTTTGTTTTGCTTATTGTCTTAAGATGAGCACATTATAAAAAGATTAGAGGGGCTGGAGAGATGGTTCAGTGGTTAAGAGCATGACTGCTCTTGCAGAGGACCCTGGTTCAATTCTCAGTACCCACATGGGGGCTAAGAACCGTCTTTAAGCCAGGCATGGTAGTGTACATCTTTAATTAGTACTTGGGAGGCAGAGGCAGGTGGATCTCTGAGTTCAAGGCCAGCCTGGTTTACAGAGTGAGTTCCAGTCTGGCTGGGGCTATAGGGAGACCCTGTCTCAAAAAAAAAAAATTAGGGGGCTGGAGAGATGGCCTAGCGGTTAAGAACACTGACTGCTCTTGCAGAGGACCCAGGTTCAATCCCCAGCACCCACATGGCAGCTAAGAACCGTCTGTAACTCCAATTCCAGGAGAACTCCAGCTCCAGGGGAATCCGACACCCTCTTCTGACCTCCACAGCATTGCACGACATGGGTGCACAAACCTACATGCAGACAGTACATTCATACACATACAAAAATAAATAAAAAATTTAAATAAAAAAAATTAGAAAAGAGACTCAGCAGCTAAAGCCTCTCACTGCTGCAGAAGATCCCGGTTCAGGTCCCAGCATCCACATGGTAGCTGAAAACCATTTGCAACTCCAGCTCCGGGGACTTCAATGCCCTATTCTGGCTTCCATGGACATTGCTCACATGTGGTACACTTATATGTATATATGTAGGAAAAACATTCATACTCATAAGATAAAAATAAATTTTAAAAAAATCAGAAAAATCCAGACAAGTGAAAATTATAGTGAATTGTTTTCCCACAATTCTTAGTGAGATAGGAACAGAAATATGGTGATATTTATTTTTATGTGTATGAGTATACTGTCTGCATGTAGGTTGGTGTACCCGTGTCATGCAATGCCATGGAGATCAGAAGAGGGAGTTGGATTCCCCTGGATCTGGAGTTAAAGATGGTTCTTAGCCTCAATGTGGATGCTGAGAATCGAACCTGGGTCCTCTGCAATAGCAGTCAGTGCTCTTAATCACTAAGCCATCTCTCCAGCCCCAAAATATGGTGATTTAAATGGGGATGATGCCATCAACAAGTGATACTTTTTAATGTTATGACAGAAACACAAGGTTTAATTTCACATGTATACACAGAGTGCATTTTATAGTTCATCTTCCAAGAAACAAGACTATCTCCTCCCTCCTTTCCTTTGTGTTTTTCAAATTAAACTTATCCTTTATAAATAATAAGAAAATCCATGTTTGCAAAGTTTATGGAACAAGAACCCAGTAAGACTGCTACTCCCATACAAGCGAGGCCGTTTTGAACATAACACGAAATTCAAGATGATGTCAGAGCTGGAGTCAGTGTACTACCCAGAACCATTACTCTTCCCCAGGAGAAATGGCAGATATTTGCCATGACACTTCAGAATTGTTTTAGCGTAGTGCTCGCAGGTGTCATAGTTACAGTGATGTATAATGTAAAATAAGATTTGTTGATTTAGGAAAACTACATCGCATATAAAAACATCCATTTGTAACCATTTGGCCAGGCTATCTTTAAAGGGATTTGATCACATCTACTAAATCTCTCTAAAATGAAATCTCTCTTGTGTTACTTGTGGGTATGCTCTGTAAATCTTGCTGGAAAGAGTTAAGATACAAATGATCAGAGGGTGGACGTGGAGCTTTGAGCAACAGATCTGTGCAGTGAATAGTGATGGGTGACAAAGGACAGAGCGCTGTCCTGGAAGTGAACTATATTATGAAGGCAGATGGTCAACTCAGTATATGTCACTCACCATAACTTGCACTAAACTAATTACCTAATGCAAGAAACAGATGTCGGGGAGCCTCATAAACAGAAATGATCTATGGGTGACTTTTCAGTTTAGCCAAAAGGATGGTAGCTATTAAAATGCCATTGATGTCCCAAAATAGAAAAAATTATGTTGAGTAGCATTTTATAATTTTCCCCCTCAGGAACTCTAAGCACCTTATTACCAGTAACATGACCCATGCATATTATTAACTATAAAATAGGGCTATTTATGAGATTGCTTACTCTTTGGAGGTCATAGGGTGCCTTTATTTAAATTATTGCTTCTGTGGATTAAATTATTTCCCTGTGACCTGTGAGCACAAGCGCAGTTCAGGCGGTTGCTGTGACAGGCAGGAGCTGCCCCTCCGCATGCCTTGACAGGAAGCTGGTAGCCAAACTAAGACCTGGTTGAACAAAATGATGCCAGGCTTTATAATACCCTGTGTGGTTTGGAAGATCTACCTCTGATAGGTCATGTGACCAATGAAGATAGTGTCTGTTTAGTTCTAATTTAGTAGCTCTCATTTGAGCAAAAGAAGTCTGTGCATTTAAACAAGAAAGAGAGCAGTGTGGCACACAGCTCCCATCTACTAAAATTCAATATGGGTTAGTATTTTTCCATCTTTGCTTTGGCTGTTTGTGGGAGGGTGGGTGGACAATCTACTCAGGGTAGAGTTGAGAAGTACTTTTCCAAGTCTGCTCCCTTCTCTCCTCAAGGGTGGCCCCATCTTGAAGTTGATGAATAGCTCTCCCTTCCATAGTTTGTATTTGACTTTGTGCATTCATATACATCAATAATGCACAGAGTAGAAGTTTTTTTTTTTTTTTCTTTTTTGTCTTTTTGAGACAAGATCTCCCCATAGCCCCATCTGTCCTGGAACTCACTATGATCCGCATGCCTCTGCCTACCAAGTGCTGGAATTACAGGCGTGCACCACCACACCTGGCTGTTTTCCAAGTCTTATCCCCCTTGATATAAAATGGATCTCGATTCTCATTCTAACTCTGGTTTAGAATTTCATTGTTGGTGATATATCAAAGAATAGTTTTCCATGAACATCTGATTATTTATAATTTTTCTCTTTTACTAACAAATAATGGACTGATAAACCTCTTTGTACCTGGGAGAAGAATTATATATGTATTTAATTTACCTTTTCAATGTTTTGTTCACCTTTTTCTTATTCATTGCAGGAATTATTTTTTATTTATTCTTGTTTGTATATGAATGTACCGTCTGCATGTAGGTTTGGGCACCCGTGTCGTGCAATGCCGTGGAGGTCAGAAGAGGGCATCGAATTCCCCTGGAACTGGAGTTAAAGAAGGTTCTCAGCCTCCATGTGCGTGCTAGGGATAGAACCCGGGTCCTCGGCAAGAGCAGTCGGCACTCTTAATTGCTAGGCCATCTCTCCAGCCCCTGCAGGAATTATTTAAATTTCCAAATGTATTTCATTGTTATTGTTATTTATGATACAAGCATCTTCTTCAAGTCTAGGATTTAGTTTTAAATATTGTTATCTATTCTGTTGCTACTTGGAATTATCACTCCTTTAATAATTGGTACTTATGATTTTGTTAAAGAGATCTTTTCATAGATTCAGTGAAGATAGTAAGTGCCAATGTTTACTAAAATATTAGGATTTTATTGTTCACATTTGAACATTTGATCTATTTGGAATAATAATGTGAGGTAAGCATTCAACCTATTATTTATTTATTTACTATTTTTTTTTTTTTTTGTCTTTTCGAGACAGGGTCTCCCTGTAGCCCCAGCTCTGTAGACCAGGCTGGCCTTGAACTCACAAAGATCCGCCTGCCTCTGCCTCCCAAGTGCTAGGATTAAAGGTGTACGCCACCATACCCGGCTATTATTTCTTATAAAAAAGAGTTTACCTATTGCTAGATTTTGAATATCTCATTTTTCTTCATGATCCACATGTTCTCTGACCAGTTCTCATCAAAGGTAGGCATTACAGACACTCACCCATGTCTGGTTTTCCAGGAGACCCTCAAGTCTCTGCTGCACAGCTCCTCTCCAGCTTAGCAGCTGGCCAGCGACCTGAAAAGAAAGGTCATACCAGCTCTAAGACAGGTGGGAAAATTCTCCTTCATTCAGCCTTTTAGCTTTCTGCTCCGTGCTGGAGGAAGGAGGGGTGTGTGCTGCGGTGGCAGAGCTTGAGCCTGAGCTGTCTGTGTTGCTTTGTCACCTCCCATTTATCTGTGGTAGCACTGGACTCTGTGTGAGCGAGAAGCCAACTAAGTGCTAAATGGCAGGGTTCAGGGATAACGTGTCACAGTAGCGCATCTTGATGAATAACCCGTGGTTCTTAGTCTGGGTTCTATTTTCCTCCATTAGATCATCTGTCTATCCGAACACCATTGCCACACCATCTTAATTATTTGACTCCATGTGAAATCTTATTTCTAATAGAGCAAGTCTCCATCCCCTTCTCTTTCTTATCTTTTCAACTTTTATCTTCTCAAATTAATTTCAGAATCATTATGAAGGTTAATGAAATTGCTACTGAGACCATGATTACAATTTTATTAAATCCGTGCTTCAGTTGGGAAGAAATGACATGTTCATTTTCTGAGTGTCTTACCCCAAAAGCTTGATAAATCTCCTCCATTTATTAGGTTTAACCACAATTAAAATACCAGAACAAGAAAGCCATAGACCTGCCTGAGGATCAACTAGAGACAGGGGATCTGGTTCATGTAGGAGAGTTGAAGAAACAGTGCTGAATGAACACAATATTCTGCTTGCCTTATCAAGTCTAATTTAGCTAGTAGACTAGCTGTATAAGTTGGATCATAAAAGGTTTTAGATCTTTCAATAATTAAAAATTAAGTAATATTTCATTCGTAAGGACTGTGTGTGAATGATGGGACCAATGGGGCAGTGGTTGTGAGTGTGGGGGGTTAGCCTATGACATGACAGTGCCCTAATATAGGTTTGTACATTACAGCTGGGACAACGGGCCTCGGAGGAGGGAGTTCTACTAACCATCCCTCAGTTTCACATGACAGCCAATGGACAGAAATATCTGAGGCTGAGAAGGCTCACAGTGGTTTAGTGTAACGGCACAAGCACAGCGCCTCACAACTCACAATCTGTGTCAACACAGAGGCCAGCCCCGGAGCACTGAATTTCAAGTTTATATATAATTCCTTTCTTTTCTTCACAGATGACTCTGTATTCCTAAAAACATGACTGTGTTTTGCATATTTTTAAGCTTTATAAAAATGGAGTCTTCTTTTTATAAACTATGATGGTTAGTTTTAACTGTCAACTTGATGCAGTCTAGAATCACCTGTGAAGAGTCTAGATTGTCTAGATTGGGTTGCCTGTGGGTACAACTGTGTGGGAGTATCTAGGTTATGTTAACCGAAGTGGGAAGACCTGCCTACTGGGGGAGCACTCTCTAGACAAGGGATCCTGAATTGTATGGGAGGAGAGAGAGAGAGAGAGAGAGAGAGAGAGAGAGAGATCCTGCATGCATTAATTTACTCCCTGCTTCTTGACTGTGGATGGAATCTCACTAGCTCTTTCGAGTTCCTGCCACTATAATAACTTCCAAGCAATAAGAAACTGAAACATGGGACTGAAGTAAAATAAACTGCTTTTGTCAAGGTATTTTATCACTGCAACAGAAATTACACTAAGACATATATACTATCTATAAAATCAATCCATATTGGAGTACAAAGATATAGTTTATTTGGCTTACTCATTTTCATTATTGTATAGTATTTCATTGTGTTGATCATTTGGGTCATTTCCAGTTTTCCTTTCTTTCTTTTTCTTTCTTTCTTTCTTTCTTTCTTTCTTTCTTTCTTTCTTTCTTTCTTTCTTTCTTTCTTTTTGGTCTTTTTGAGACAGTGTCTCCCTGTAGCCCCAGCTGTCCTGGAACTCACTATGTAGACCAGGCTGGCCTTGAATTCACAGAGATCTGCCTGCCTCTGCCTCCTGAGTGCTGGTATTAAAGGCGTGCACCATCACACCCAGCATGAGTTTTCTTCTATTAGGGGGAGATTGTGTATGTATATTCTTGCGTGTGTCTTTTGATGCACATGTGAAAGCTTGATTTCTTCTACATAGATTTTTGGAATTAAAGTATTTATTGGGCCATAGAGCACAGGCAGTTTTAACTTTCGTGGAAACTGTAAATCAGCTGTTGGGTGTTCCCATCAGTTAGTTGTCCATAGATGTCCCTGACTTCCAACATTCTTGCTAACATATGAGTCTGTGACTTCATGACTTCTGTCAGCACTGGTGCTTTGTCTTTTCTTTTTTTTTTTTTTTTTTCTTATGCTTTTATTTTTTTAATTAGTTTTTATTGCTGCTTTGTGCATTTCATACATTTTTTCCAATTCAGTTCAGGCTTATTTGCCTTCCTCCCCCCCCACCCCACCCCACCCCATCCCAGATATGCATTCTGCCATAATGGTCCTGCATCTTTCTCTTCAGTTTTTTTTTTTTTTTTCTTTTTTTTGAGTACAAGCATCCTTCATGCAAAACCTATCTGCAGGCTGTTTGCCCAAACACCTACAGCCCCACCTCCAGTGGGGGGTGACAGGTTGTTTGTTCAATCAACGTTGATCAAATGCGCTGGTCCCAGGACTAACATTGCTGTAGTTCCCACATTCACCCCAATCCCAGCCCTTACATTCTACCACGCCCCTCTCCGCAAGGTTGTTCCTAGGCTTAGAAAAGTGGCACAGGTGGATGAGAGGTAAACAGTCCACTCTCTCTGGAGTGTTGACTTGGACTCTGGTCAAATTCTGGCTGTTTCCCTTTCAGGTGCTGACATTTTGTCCCATATAACCTTTCGATCCTACTAATGAAGAACAGCAATTAGATATATAGGTATTTAAGCAGCACTAATAGTTATGTTAGGTTACTTTAGCATATACACATGTTTGGATATGTTAATCCATGAATTACAATTTTCCCCCTGTTTTAATATGACAGGGTCTTACTGTGGCTTATAACATCTACTAACCTGTAGAGGATGTAAGCTTGTGGCATCAGCCATGGGTTATTTTCCAAGGGGAGAGCCAAAGCAAATTAGATTTGGGATATCTACAGGCCATGGCTGCCTATGCTGCATAGCATTTCCAGCAGGTGCAGGTGTAGCTGGTGCTGACGGTGGAGTCTTGCTTGTACTCAGGGAGGACCATATTTGCTTTTGGTTAGTGGCCTTGGTAACACTCTCTGGCATTTCCAGAGGCTCATCTGGTACACAGTGCTATGTGTGGTCAATGCATCCGCCCATGTTGAATCGTCAGGCTTGGCAGCAGTGGTTATCGATGCCTCTCCTCATGTAGTATGCCCAGACTGAGAGGCAAGGAGCCTTACCGTTGTGGGGCCGATGGCCACGGCCAACATCTCCCTGAGTGAGAACCAACCAGTTCGGATGTGCAAAGCGCCGATATATATTTTGCTGAGTGCAGAGCCGAGGACGGGGGAGGAGAGGGGGGGCGGAACAGAGAGTGAAGGCCGGCCACAGGGCCCATGGCTGAGGAGGCAAGGAAAGAATAGCAGGGGGACGGGGGGATGACGAGTGACCGCTTACAAGAGGTGGCGCCAAGGGGACAGGGGGGATGGGGGGGAACGACCCGGAGGCAGGGGCAGAGGTGCTCCTGGGGGTGAGGGGGGGAGGAAGGAAGGAAAAAAGGCGCTTCAGAGCAGAACCGGGGGGGCACCGAGAAGGGAAGGTGCAGGAGACGCATAGAACGAGTGGGTACAGTGGATGGAGCCCACAGAGTGGGGGCGGTTGGGGAGGGCAAGCGGAGGGCGGGGGCGGCGTGGGAAAGGGCAGACGGGGCAGCCGGGCCAGGGCCACGGGGTTGGGACAGCGACGGCACGTGCAAACCGGATCGTGGCCGGGCGAAGCCGGGTCAGGGGGACGGGTGGGCCCGAGGGAAACAAACAAAGCTGGCCCATATGTGAGGTTTAAGAGGGGAAGTGCAAGGGGGTGGAGGCAAAGGGGGCAGGGCTGGCCGGTAGCACCCCCCCCTTCTGGTTGCGCGTTAGGAGGCGCCAGAAGGGACAGTCGGGGGAACAGGACGAAGAGAGGGGGTGAGGCCAGGACAGAGGGCAGCAAAAGCGCACCCCGGGGGGGTGGTGACGAGAGAGGAGGATTCTGGGGAAAGCAAAACGGCAGGGCTGCACGTGTAAACAGCGTAAAAGAGAACGTACAAGGTGGAGACGGGACAACATGGGAAAGGAGAGAGAACAGGGGAGGGGGGCCATAGCCCAATGGGCGTGCGCTACAGAGGGTAGGCGAAAGCAAAGGGGTGGCAAACAGGGACGGAGAGTACAGTGAACGCAGCTGGCAGACCAGGGGGAGCAGAGGCCGTGAAAACCAATGTTGTTTAATATACACATATTTACTTTTACTAAGTCCTAAAACACCATGTATCCTGTAGACAGTGTCTAGGTGAAACTGAGTACTTGCTGAACTCACATCAATTAAATATGCCTTGATTGAATATACATCCGTGTCCCTCTCCCACCCATCCCCCCTTCCCAATTCACCATTTCAGTCCATTTTCTGATGCAGTCTTTCTGTTGTTGTTCTTTTACTATGCATCCCTCTCCATGAGAAATATTTATATCTGGGTTGTTGGTACTAGCATCCACATATGAGGGACACCATTTGTCGTTTGTTTTTCTGGGACTGTGTTACTTCACTTAACATAATGTCTTCCAGCTCCATCCATTTACCTGCAAATTTCATGATGTTGTCCCTCTTTACTGCTGCATAGTATTCCATTGTATACATGTACCACATTTTCTCTATCCACTCGTCAGTTGAAGGGCACCTGGGCTGGTTCCAGCTTTTTGCTATTGTGAACAGAGCTGCCCTGGCGCGTTATGGCGTCTCCCCTGCGACCCCAGCCTGGTGCTTTTCAATGTTATCTTTTTTGTGGTTTCAATTTGAAGTCTATCAAATAAGGGGGAACTTTTCCTATGCTGTTGACGCTCTGTGTTTCCTCTTCACAGAAGTGTTTGTTTATACAGTTCGCTCATTAGTCATGTATCTTTCTCATTCTTTTCTATGTATATATTTTATTGAATTTTGTGCACTTCATACAAAACATCTTAGCCATCTTTATACTGCCCTCCTTATCAGCACCCCATAGCCCCCCCACTTGATTTCATGCATTCTGTTATATGTTAAGGCCAATCAAGTCAAGTTTGTGTGCCCGTATGTCCCCTGGTGCGCTCATCCACTGGAGTCTTGTAAGCTTATCTAACTAGACTCACTCCCTTAAAGAGGATCAACTCTCCCTCACTCAGCAGTAATCAGCCTCCAATAGTTCTTTGGCTAAGGTTGGGGCCAGCTGCCCATTTCCCCAGTTCTGTGTCGGGTTTTTGTCTGAGTTTGCATGGGTCTTGTGCATGCTGACACCTTTGCAGCAAGAGCTACTAACCATTCCATTTGTTTTTCTTTTTATTGCATGACTTGGAAATGCATTTTACTAATTAATGATACCTTCATCTGATAAATAATACCCTTTGATGCTTAGAAATTTATAACTATACGTGCTGGAGCCCTGGCTCACTGGTTAAGAGCACTTGCTACTCTTCCAGAGGATCTGAGTTTGGGTTCCAATACCCATGTCAGTTGCTTCACAACTGCTCCAACTCTGGCTCCAGGGGACCCAGGACCTCATCTGGCCTTTGCAGGCACCTGCACTCATGTGCACATACACACAAACAGACACACATACATATAATTATTTTTTAAGTTTATAACATTAATGCAGTTTAAAAATACTAATTTAAAAAGGTTTTAAAGTCCTATTGAAATAAATTATTCACTAAGACAATATCAAAAATTTTTTTAAACTTCCTTTTTTAATTTTTAAAAAATTTATTTATTATTTTTTATGTGTATGAGTGTACTATCTACATGTAGGTTGGTGCACTCATGTCGGCAATGCTGTGGAGGTCAGAAGAGGGCGTCAGATTCCCCTGGAACTGGAGTTAAAGACAGTTCTTAGCCACTATGTGGGTGCTGGGAATCAAACCTGGGTCCTCTGCAAGAGCAGTCGGCACTCTTAACCGCTGAGCCATCTCTCCAGCCCCAATATCAAAAAATTTTAACTTGAACTGACTTTAGTTATAAGAGGTATCATTCCATATTTGTAACATATCCGACTAGTTTTCCAAGCACCATTTATTCCACTTTCCATCCTTTCCTCACTAATACACCGCCCCCTCTCCTGTATTTAATGTTATTGCCTGTACAATGTACAGACTCTTTTCAAACTCTGCTTTGTTTTGTTGGTTTATTTGTTTATTTCACAACAAGGTCACAATCTTTTTGTGATTAGACCCTAGTGCCTGATAGACAAGTCATTGGATTATTTTCATCTCACGAGTTGTTTCTACTCTTGGCAACTTAGATTTCATTGTAAACTCTATCATTGGCTTATCAAAATCCA
This sequence comes from Rhizomys pruinosus, assembly GCA_009823505.1. NCBI lineage: Eukaryota > Metazoa > Chordata > Mammalia > Rodentia > Spalacidae > Rhizomys > Rhizomys pruinosus. Next base: position 2,464,483 of record VZQC01015508.1, read on the forward strand.
TGGAGAATCTGTTTAAGACTTTGATTGGAATCATATTGACTTTCTATATATATCAAGGGAGAATCCATTTCTCTGCAGTATTTAGTTTCCCACCCAGGGATGTGGCACACCTCTCCACTGATGACTTCTGTTGTGTATCCTAGCAATGTGTGAACATTGTTTTCATCAGTGGTTGTTTGGAGGGGAGAGTCTTGTCAATCTCAGCTCTATTGCCTTGATTTTCTCATTTTTTATAAAACTATAAACTGTACCCATATTTTTAACAGATTTTTCAAGAAATTTATAATTTTTTGATCGAAGTTGATAGCAAGATTATACTTAATGAATATGCTAATTGGTTTTTTTTTTTTTGACCAGTTAGGAGGTCTCTGTATTAACTGCTGATCACTGTAGAGGTAAGCTTCCTTGCCTTGGGTTGAGGATAGCACTGGAAGAAAGAATAACAAGAAAGGGGAAAAAGAGGAACGTACAGCATGTAAGGAATTACTGGTGTCATTTGTATTTAGAGTTATTATTGAAAAGTATATTTTTCCCAGATTTTGTTGATTTTGTAGTGTGTGGTTATTTTCCTAATCTTCAATTGTTTAACTACTGTTGAAGGATTATATATTCTTTTTTATGTGTATGAATGTACTGTCTGCATGTAGTTTTGTGCACCCGTGTCGTGCAATGCCGTGGAGTCAGAAGAAGGTGTCAGATTCCCCTGGAACTGGAGTTAAAGATGGTTCTCAGCCACCATGTGGGTGCTGGGAATCGAACCCGGGTCCTCTGCAAGAGCAATTGGCACTCTTAACTGCTAGGCCATCCTTCCAGCCCCAGGATTATATATTCTTTCCTGGTAGTTGCTCAATGTGTTTATCATTCTTTTTTTTTTTTTTTTTTTGTTTTCCCCTTGAAATCTTTTTTTTTTTTTTGCCAATGTTTTATTGAAGCTCTGTACATTTCATACAAATCAAATTATATTACAAATCAAATCTAGACCCATGCCCCCCTTCCTGCCCCCCACCCCACCAGAGCTCATGCATTCTGCCAAACATGTTTTTCATCTTTTTCTCAGTTTCTCTCAAAATTCTCGATGCAGAAGTCTACCGTTTCGAGAAGTTCACCAATTCAGTCAGTTCATTGATGCAGACTTTTCTGTTGTTGTTGTTGTTGTTCCTTCCAATATCCATCACTCCAAAATATGCACATATACATGCCACATGTATCATAGGTTTTAGCATCTTCAGCTTGTGATTTTTTAATATTAGGCTGAAAGATGTCATGTTTGAAGTCTCCTCCTTGGCAAGCCCAAACCACCATCAGCTCTGCCTTTGTGCTCCACACTGGGGTTTTCCCTTCCCATGGTCACCAAATGAGGTCCAGTAAGCCCCACTTCCTGTCTTGATCTTCCTGTACTGGTCTCCAGGATATAGCCTGGGTAGTCCAACAATGGCAGTCTATACTCTGAAGAAGTGGAAACCCCAGTAGTAGCTCAGTCCACAAGTTGGAGTCTCAGCAGTCCCCATCTGGCACTGAAGGTTTGGAGGATTTTTGGAGAGACATGAGTCTTCAGTCCATATTGGAAGGTTGAAAAGCTGTGTTTTCTCACATCTTTGAAGGATGGTAAAAGCAGTGGCAGCCACAGGGTAGCTGCACTTGCCAGTAAGACAGGCAAAACAACGGTGCTCTTTGTTTTGTTTTGTTTTTTCATTAAGATCTCAAGTTTTATACCCGAAGTAAAATTTCTCAGGACTTAATATTTATTTATTTCTGGTTATACTTTCCTTTTGGATGCTTAAGGCCACAAATTAGCCCAGATTAACTGAGGTTTTTGTTTTCTCTAGGTCAGTTGAGGATCTGGTCCCCTGGGGCCACTCGGGTTTTGGAGGAGGAGGGAGCCCCTGGCTCCTTTTGGCTTTTCAATCACCAGTTCCATCCACTTGAGGACAAAGTCAGGTCTTTGCTAGACCAGGCTTCCCTTTTTGAAGCATGAGCAGACTTTCCTTTTTATAGACTGGACACTGGCTGGAGTCCCATTAGTGAATCTCCAATCTCCCTACACAGGAAGACTGGTGACTCACATTTTCAAGACATTTCAAGAGATGCCCTCATGCATCTGGGACTTAGTTGACCTCTGAGGGCAAGGAGCAAAGTTATCCCTTAAGACCCTTGTCCAAATTGGTATGGGCATTAAGTATGGTCGTTAAGCATCCAGAAAGGCTACACCAGCCTGATACTTTTAACCACTTTATAATATTTTAGAAAAATCCTTGTATAAGAAATACTAAGAAGCACTCCCATAAAATAAATACTGTGGTTAGACATAGTGTCATGACAAACTAGTTTTTTTCTGCATTCTATTGATCTTATATTGCTCTAAAGTATACATACATATCCTTCCTCCATACACCAAAATTCCTAACTCTGAAAACAAATGGTAGTTTAGTTCTAGAACCTGTTAAGGGATTCACAAGACAAGAGTACAGTTGTTTTCAGATCACATTAACATTGCTCAGTTTTTCTTACAAGTAGGCAATTGGCGCTAGCATCCACAGATGAGGGATACCATTCATTGTTTTTCTGGGACTGTGTTACTTCACTTAGCATGATATCTTCTAGCTCCATCCATCTACCTGCAAAGTTCATGATGTCGTCTTTCTTTACCTCTGCATAGAACTCCATTGTGTAGATGTAACACATTTTCTCTATCCGCTCGTCAGTTGAGGGGCACTTGGGTTGGTTCCAGCACTTCGCTATTGTGAAGAGAGCTGCAATAAACATGGCTGTGCATGTATCTCTGTGGTAAGATGAGTCTTGTGGGTATATACCCAGGAGTGGTATGACTGGGTCAGGTGGCAAGCTCATTTTGAGACTTCCAAGGGTTCTCCACACTGCTTTCCATAGTGGCTGTACTAGTTTACATTCCCACCAGCAGTGGATGAGTGTTCCCCTTTCCCCACAACTTCTCCAGCACTTGGTATCATTTGTCTTCTTGATAAATACACTAATTGTTTTTGCTGCTTTTAATCATAATATACAGAAGATTAGGAACCAATTTATTATACTTTATACTTATACAGTAGAATGGAACTATTACATTATACGTTCAGTTGACTTGAATTAAAGTGAGTTGAAGTGATTTATACCCTTATCGGAGGCATTAATTTTTTTATTCTTTGGCTTATCCTCTAATCTTATTTCTGGAACAAATCTGAAATCTCTCCTCCATTGGACTATTCTAATATCAATGCCCCTTTTAGACTATACCTACAAATTCTACCTTCCTGCTTAGACTATAAATTTAATGCTTTTCTGTTCAAAACTTCAAATACTCAAAAACTAGGATCTTTTTCTGTGATGGCACGTACCAGCGTTATCTGGGAAGATGGAGCCTCCATGGAGGAATGGTTTCTATCATATCTATGAGGCATTTTCTTAAGTGTTAACTGATGTAGGCGGGCCCAGCCCACTGTGGAGGTACTGTTCCTAGGTAGGTGGGCCTGGGTTATTGAAGATATCAAGCTGAGAGAACCAAGGGAAGCAAGCCACCAATCAGTGTTTCTCTATGTTCTCTGCTTCAGTTCCTGCCTCAGGTCCCTGCTTGTGTTTCTGCTTTGACTTCCCCTGGGGATGGACTGAACTGTAAGCTGACATAAACCCTTTCCTCCTCAAGTTGCTTTGGGCCATGGTGTTTATCGCAGCAGTAGGAAACTAAACTAAAATATTTTCCTACAGATATCAGTTTTAAAATTTTCAAAAAAGTGAGAAAAATTGTAAGAACAGTATAATGAAAACCAGACATGTACCACTTACTTGGCTCTTCCCTCTCTCCTTTTTGCCTTTCTTTTTCTTTCTCTTTTTTTTTTTTTAACAGGGATTCACCATGTAAGGCCAGACTGACTTCAAACTTACAATTCTCTGCCTCAGGAGTGTTGGAATTACAGGTATGTATTGCTATTTCTGACTCTACCACCTCATTTCTATAGTTGTTAATATTTCTTCGCTTCATCCATTAACTATCATTGGTCTGTCAATCTGCTTTCTATTTACTATGCACATATGCATGCATCAATTACATGTTTGTTCTGTTAAATCTTTATTTTTTCCTTTTTGAGACAGGGCCTCCCTGTAGCCCCAGCTGTCCTGGAGCTCTTTATGTCCTGGAACTCACAGAGATCTGCCTGCCTCTGGAGTGCTGGGATTAAAGGTATGTGCCACCATGCCCAGTGCACTGTTAAATCTTTTAAAAAATATTACTTTGTATTTATTTGTGTATGTGTGTGTGTGTGTAAGTGTGAGTGGATGCTGGGTTTGTGTGGGTACCTGGGAGGCCAGAAGAAGGTGTTAGATCCTTTGGAGCTACAGTTGAAGGCAGTTGTGAGCCATTGATATGGATTATATGGATTCTGGAACCAAACTTGGGCCCTCTGGAAGAGCAGCAAGCACTCTTAATTGCTGAGCCATCTCTCCATTCCCTTTTAAATCTTTTCAATATAAGTTATATCATTGTGACCCTTCATCTTTAAATGCCTTAATACGCATCCCCTAAAAATAACAGTGATTCCCCAAATAACACAATGCTGTTATATCACCTATGAAAGCAACAGTAATACCCTAAAGCCAACTAGAATCAGATCTATATGAAAAGTTTCCCAGTGGTGAATTTTCTATTTCTACCCTTTCTTGTGTATATACTAGCTAACATTCTTCTTTATAGAGATTTTAAAAAATGCATCAATTAGTCATAAGCTTTAGTTGCCTTTAAATAGCCAAGTCAAAGTGTACAGATGGCCTCTGGAATGCCAGAGAGTGTTACCAAAGGCCACTAAACCAATAAAGCAAATACGGGTCTCCCTGAGTCAAGCAAGACTCCACTGTCAGCACCAGCTACACCTCACCTGCCTAGAAATACTGTGCAGCAGAGGCAGCCATGTGCCTGTATATCCCAAATCTAATTGGCTATTGGCTCTCTCCTTGGAGGAATAACCCATGGCTGATGCCACAAGCCTACATCCTCTACAGGTTAGGAGATGTTATAAGCCACAGTAAGACCCTGTCATATTTATCAGGGGGTAAAAATGTAATTCATGGATTAACATATCATCCAAACATATATGTCTATGCCAAAGTAACCTACCATAACTATTAGTGCTGCTTAAATACCTATATATTTAATTGCTTGTGCTTCATTAGTAGGATCGAAAGGTTACTCCTGAACAAACTGTCAGCCCATGAAAGGAAACAGCCAGAATTGACCAGAGTCCAAGTCAACAGCTCCAGAGAGAGAGGACAGTTTTACTTCTCATCCACCTGTGCCCCTTTTCTAAGCCTAGGGAACAATCTGTGGAAGAGGGGTCGTGGTAGAATGTAAAGGCTCCGATTGGGGTGAACGGTGAAACTACAGCGATGTAGTCTGGACACTCATTTGATCAACTTGATTGAACAAACAACCTGTCACCCCCCACTGAATGGTGGGACTGTGGGGGTTTGGGCACAACAGTCTGTAGATTGGTTTTGCACGAAGGATGCTTATACTCATGGATTATCACTTATAGCTAAAAAAGGGAAAAAAAAACCTGAAAGATGCAGGACAGTTATGGCAGAATACATGATCTGGGATGGGGTGGGGGTGGGGGGGAAGGGAAAGGGAAATATGCCTGATCTGAATTGGAAAATGATGTACGAAATGCACAAACCATCAATAAAAATTAAATTAAAAAAATTTAATGAAAACTTAAAAAAAAATAGCCAAGTCAACTTAAAGCACAAATTTTTTTAACATGAAATTCTTAGTACTCAAAGAATATGTCGGGATTTTTGTGATCCTCCCAAATCGTCTGTCCATTTTTCTTGGAAGAAGAAAATGCTATGTTCAGCCTCTTAAAGGTGCTTGTGTTTCTCAGAAGGTTCAGGAACACTTCTAAGTGGGCCCAGTTGCCCAGCATCTCTCATAGAGTTCTCCAGGTTGATTTAGACATAAGAACTATACATTGGAAATACAAATATGCTCCAATTTAGACTATATATTGCTGATTATATGCCAATAGGATTTATAATTTGAGGAACTGAAAGAAAAGAAATGTGACCATTAATCAGGGCCTGGCTTATAGTGCTGTTATGAAGGATAATTATTTAGTATGTTGATCACATATACCATGAGAAAATAGTAACTAAGCTGTACTGTTATTCCGTAAGATGTAAACATACCCTAAAATGTAAAACCTCCTCATCTGCTGACAGGCACTAGTGGCTTTGGAGCTGAAGGGTTAGCTTAGTTCAAGTATTTCATAGATGATTAGAGCTAATGAGAGAAGTGTAAGCAGGACTCTACTTAATGAATGTGCTAATTGTTTTTCTTGCTGCAAATATTAGTGCTTCTTTTAACCACACTATACAGAAGATTAGGAGCCAATTCATTATACTTGTCTAATGAGTTATATTTATATAATATAATGGCATTGTTAAAGTCACACAGTGCCCTTCTTAATATTCATGACATTTTACTAGAGTGTGCTATTTTAAGCTCAAAGCAGCCATTTGTCAGTGGGAAGGCAGGAGAAGTGTGCCCATTTTAGCCTGCTCGTTATGAGCCCAGACTCTGAATTCATGCTGCTTGGGTTAGGGTACTGGCTCTGTTACCTACCAGCTAGCTGTGTGACCTCTGAAAAGCTACTGACCACTCTGTGCCTCAGAAAGTGAGTGGGAAGTCATATCTATATTATGGATTCTGGCCAATGATTTCACATGCTGGGAATAGAGCACTCTTCCACCCTATGTGATCAGAATTTTCAGTTACCCGGACCTTCAGCATCTGCTCTCCATGGACACCCAGTCTGAAGACCGAGAAAACTCACATGCCATCTGGCTGGCTGAAACACCTGGACTCTGCCTGTTGCAAGAAGAATGAAAGCCAGACATTGTAGGGCTGTTGACCCCATGCTGGCCAGGCTGAAGAGGGCACACGCATGGGGCTGATGGCCCTGCGGCCAAACGCACAGCTGCAGCACAGATGGCCCATGAGCAAACACGCAGCTAAGGGACTGATGGTCCCGCAGCCAAACCCCAAGTTGCAGAGCTGCTGGCTCCCATCTCCAAATGAGCTGAAGAGCCAACTGTGGGGTTGATACCCCACAACCGAGCACACATGTAGTAACAGCCTGGGGACCGTGTCAGATGGTGCAAATCCGTGAACATCCATTTATTATATGTAACAGGCAGCTTATATAGGTTTGGGGCAGGCAGCCAGTACATCACATGACGTCACCTCCCAGTGGCCAATCTTAGACCTCCGCACCATCATGTCTCATCGAAGTTCTAGGGCATGTTCAGAAGAGAGGCGTACTGATGAGCAAGCCGACTAGTGACTTCTGAATGCCTGTTTGCTAAAAACAGAGTACACCCTGCATCTTTTGATCCACCTGGTGTGCTAAGCATGTTGGTAGCCTGTACATGCTCAAGATCCGTCTGAGTCCAGGATTGCTGTCCCACAAGACATTGTGAATGGCCCTGTGTAATCTGACCCCTACCTAGTCTTGCACCCATTTTTCTCTCCTCATCCCTGGATCTGTGCTCTAAACCTAATGATCTCGCTTCTGTTTCTCAAATGCACCAAGCTCTTTCATACTTCAAGGCCCTGGCCTTCACTTCCCTTTCTCCAGAACCTCAGGTGCCTGTGAGTGACATGTCAGCCCAAGGCAGATTCAGAAGCACAAGCCTCATCTCATATACATGTGGCAATTGCCACTGCTCTGTTAGATGAAACAAGGGATGAGTTCTTGTGAACTTAGGTCTTGGGCACACTGTCACCATATTCATTGTTTTATTCTGTTTTCTTCATGGTTCATGTCACATAGACACACATATCTATAGTATATGGGTATCCATCTGAACATATTTGTAGTGTTGCATTACTCCGAGTCTCCCTGGCTTTCCCTGTGATTCTATTTATATATGCTCTTTAGCCAATAATTCTGCAAGTTCCGTGTGTTCCAGGTTTGCTGCTGGGGTTTCTGATTCATTAGTAGAAAAGATTTATTTGGGGTAAGGACAGTAAGCTTGGAATCTGAGCCTTTTGTTGTTGTTGTTGTTGTTGTTGTTGTTGTTATTTTGATTCAGGGCCTCCCTGTAGCTCCAGCTGTCCTGGAACTCATTATGTAGACCAGGCTGGCCTTGAATTCATAGAGATCCACCTGCCTCTGTCTCCTGAGTGCTGGGATTAAAAGCCCGTGCCACCACGCCCAGCTGAGATGGTTGTTTTTAATGTCAATTTGTAATGAATTAGAATTACCTGAGTAGAGACCAACTGATGCATTGTCCTGACTGCCTTAATTGAAGCAGGAAGACACACCACAAAGTGGGCAGCAGCCCAGATGTAAAAGGGCAGAAGGAAGGTTACTTGTCTTTTGTCTATTTGGCCTTCTGTCTCCTGCCAGCTTAGTTTATCCTGTTGCTGCTGCTGACTCTCATGCTGATACCAAAGCCAATGTTTCCAGGCTTCCATTGCTGACTAACCACCAGCGGCTCTCTAGGAACCCTCTAGGTTTTCTGTGCCAGATTGGGACTGCCGAGGCTGCCAGCCCTGTGGACTAAGCAGCTATCTGGTTTCTAGCCTTTCAGTGTGAGACAGTCACTGTGGGACTTCTCCACCTGCTGAGGCCTCGAGAACCAAACAGCTACTCATGTTCTCAGCCTCTCATGAGTGAGACTGCAGTTGTTACTATTTTAATGTAAGTCGACTTAATAAATTCTTCACACGCTATATATACATATATACAACCATTATATACTGTGCAAAGAATTTTTTAAATAAGCCACACCACACATATATATTATATAATATATATATCATATATAGTATATTATATATATACAACACCAGTATCACACACACACATTCATTCATTCATCAGTTTGTTTCCCCTAGAGAGCCCTGACGAGCCCTAACTAATACAGGACCCAAAGGATGGAGGGATTCCAACTCCATAGAAGTTGAGAGAAAAGGTGTTTCAGGTATAGAAACAGCAGGTGTAAATGCTCTGAGCTGAGGAAACAGTGCCAGTGTTTGAGTGATGGAGGGGGGCTCAAATGGCTAATCTGTGGAGGGCAAAGGAGCAAGAATCCTAAACTGGTGGTGAAGAGAGACAGGGGTCTGATCAGGTGATTCCCCTATTTGTACTGGGAGAGAAGGCTTTATTCAGAGTTCAGTGGGAAACCTCTGGGAGGCTTTGTGCAGGGAGAGACATGACCACATTGTTTTGTATACTTCAGATGCATGGAGCCTCATGAGGGCAGAAATGTCACAATATGAAGCATTTGCCCTTTGCTCTGAGCAGCTACCTGTTTTTCACTGTCTTCTGGAGATGTCAAAAAGTACTCTAAAGTGTTCTATTTAAGCTGAGTTGTCATCCGTCAACCAGATGAATGCAGTTGTCCCTAGGTATCCAGTGGGGTTTGGCTCCAGGACCCCCAAAGATACCAAATCAAGTCAAGTAGTGTGGTATTTCCACCTAACCAATCACATTGACCTGTACACTTAAATCATCTCCTAATTACTCGTGATCCTGAATGCAGTGTAAATGCTATGTAAATAGTCAGACTGTATTGTTTAAGGAACAATGACAAGAATAAACTCTACATATTCAGCACAGATGCACTTTTAAAAATATTTTCAAGCTGCCATTGGTTGAATCTGTGGACGTGGAATCTACAGACATGGAGGGCCAACTGTGCAATGTTTCCCTCAGTTCCCAGCCTAGAGGGAAATTTTCCAAGCTCACAGTCCTTGCCTTAAGAACAGGCTGAATCATTCCTCGTGTCGTGTAATTCCATGCTCTGTGCCACCTGTCCTATTGCCCTGGCCCAGCCAATTGGATCAGAAGAGATCTTCCCCACCAGGGTGGCCAGAGGCAGGCTGGCCAGCATTTTATGAGGGAGGCGTGCACAGGGCTCTCCCAAGCAAGGTTATTGATGGCCAACAAATCACAACAGGCTTTATCATTCGTAAAAGTAGCAAGAGTGGATAACAGCAGAATCAGGAATGTATTCAGAGACATGTCATGAGGCTGCAGGAACCATGAGAGTATGGTTGTGAATTAGAGTCACAATTGAACTTATTAGTAACTGTAAAAGACAAAAACATTACCCAGAACACAGGAACATTGCTTGATTGAAGAAAGAGGCAGTGGCTGAGACAGGGATGAGAATTTCCAGTTGGTGGAGAGTCCATTTATGCCTGTCATTAGAAAGTAGAGTAAGTAGAAAAGAGAAAGATCTGGCCTATGGACTCACTTGAGGCTGTGTTACCAAGGTTGGGCTGTATCATTGCTCCTGGGTCCTCTCTTGTGTTGGCCTGATTTCTTCCCTATCCACTCTTACCCAGAATAGACCCAGTCCTTGGCCAAAAGGAGGGCTGACCACCATCTCCATCTTAGCAATGTTTTGCTTATAGCAATTCTTTACTTCCTCAGATGTGCAATTCTGAGCCATTTAATTGTACTTTGTCATGGTTTCAGTCAGGTTATATGTTCTCATGTCTAGTACAAGTTTACTTTCTCAAATAGTAGTATCAAAATAAGAGCCAGCAATCATCTGACAGTAAGTTAATATGGAATAGGAAAATCCCCTCCAAAAATGGAATTTCTAATTCATTGAATTACCTACTTAAAATTAAATTTAAAATATAAATGTTTGCTTATGGATGCATCGTTTCAGTGTCTGATTGTTAGCAATTCATTCCTCTTGTGAAAGGATTATGAATACTTAGGAGGGTGTATGAAATCCAGCTCTTCAGTCTTCTAGTAGCTTGTTTTCCTTCCTTGTCTTCCAAAATGCAAGAGCTCTGCTCCATCTGTATGGAGCCAGCTACAGGATGCCATGGCGTGCTGTGCTGTTACTGCGCATCTGATCTGAGGAGCCTCTTTCTATCCCCTCTTGATTGGAAGGCGTCCCCTCGACTATTACACTGCCAGCTTACCTTTGCCTCCCAGTGTGATGTGCTGCCCTGGACTCCTATGATTGCTTGTCTATTCTGAGGTAGCTCTGAGCCCCCAGAGGGCAGGAACTGTGTCTTTGTTTTATTCTAATGCCCAGCACAATACCAGGCATGCGTACTGTGTGGTCTACAGTAAATGTCCATGACCTCTGCTCTGTGCTGCTCCAACAGAACAGCATAACTACTTGGTATTGCCTCAGGAAAAGAGAATCGGTGCTCTGAATATTTTTACTATAGGAAATGCATAAAACCTTCTTCACACTTGATCACTGTGTGCCATGACAACCCAGGGGTTCCAACATTCCCCCCTGCCTCTAGAACCGAACCAGTGGCACCCCAACTTTGAAAAATAATCACAAAAAAAACCACACCAAATCAGAAGGCATGAATTACTATATCTAACACATTTGTAAGAAAATGGCCCCAAGAAAGATCAGCTTGATCAAAGTAACTCACTGGGCCCAGGTTTTCACATGGGAAGTAAGTTCTTCAGTTCTAGAATTTTCATTAGAGATTTAAGCAGTCCTTGTACCTCATTAGAAAGTTTGGTGTTCAGAACAGAGTTAGAACTGATCTGAAAGCCTCGTCCCCAAAGACCAGCTCTTAGAGTACCAGGAGGTACTATACAAGACTCCTAGAGAAAAGAAATCTAACCAATGGTCCTATCCTGCTGTAACACTTCAAAACCACAACAACGACCAGCCAGCAAACTATCTCTACTGGTGCAGTAGTAACATTTTTGTCTTGGAGGTAACCAACAGCTCTCTAATTGAACTTAAGACCTGCTCAGTAGGAAGGAACCCATACATTGTACTATAAACATATCCATGAACACATGGCTGGAGAAGAACTCACTACTGCCACTTTCCTAGACCAACATTATTTCTTACTATACTCCAAATACATAACCTTATATTCACTGAACAGTGTAGCTCTCACCACCCATCAAAGAAACTTCTTTTTGCAACAGCTGGAGACTATTACAAAGTTCCACAACCTGGTAAAAAGGCAGACAGTAAGTGACTGTAGTGCCTGGTCCCAACTGGTACATCTACAAGGCATCCTCTACACTTCATGCTCAGGAGACATCAGGGGGCAGAACTATCCTAGGAAACAGAGAAGCAAGAGCATTCTAGACATGATAAGGAAGCTGAACCCACAAAACCTCCCCACATGTTTGCTAGCAAGACCTGCATAACTGCAAAACTAGTTGACAGGCCCACGTGGATGGGGAAATGATGTAGGGTCCCACCTCTAGATGAAAAACTACTGGCAATCAGTGGATACTGGGGTAGGGAGATTCGCTTTCTATAAAAATGTATGCACATGTATGGAACCATAATCAAAGAAGAGGTCAAGGAATTAAGGAGGAGTGGGGAGACACGGGAGGAAGTGGACGGGGAGTGGGAGAGCCGGAAATGATGCAAACGCAGTACTCATGTAGGAAATTTGCAAAAAAAGAAAAAAAAGTCTACTGTGCCCTGGCCAATATACTTTGAGAGAGCACAAGAAAACCTACAGGTGACAATGGAATGTCTGCAGAAAGGATCCCAAATCCCACTGGACTTGCTACTTACGTTTTAGCTATAGTAACCTAATTTATTGCAAAACATCAAGACTTAAAGCTATAATTCCTAACACAAATAAACCCTCTGCCATCTCCCTGGAGCACCATTGCATCTTCAAGAAGCTTTTTTATTAGTCAAATTGATAAATATTGCCCCTGAGATCTTACCAGCCCAATAAGAGTGAAGAGAATTTGAATGCAGAATTCAAATAGGTCAAGATTTCACTATTGGGTAGGAACCAATTAAAATGAGTCTCTGAGTTCATTATTCTAGGTTTGGAATGCCCTGTCAGAATAAACACTAGGAAATATTTTCAAAACATAATGTTTTATACATATTAGTATAAAACACCATGACTCAGAAATTGTAGTTACAATATCTAAACATTATGGCAAAACCGCTATAAGAACACATGGAGATAGTGGAAGCTTCTGTGAATTATGATGAGCAAATGGCATTGACTCACGTCTTTGTGAATTAAATGTTTGGAAAATGTTTAAGAACCTTCCCTTTTGGCTTCACATTGTGTTATACTCTTATTAAATAATTTCTTGCTTATTCTTTCTCATAATAAGTTCAGATGTTTTAATACTCCATTTCTCAAAAATGTTGATAATTCATATTGAAAATACTTCACAACTCAATATACACAAGTTACATTTACATATTTACATATATCTGGAAAAATGTCTTGAAACCACTTTTCTTGCTTATATTTCCTATGCTGTTCTTGCCTATCTTATTGAATAAAGTCTAGCTGTTACTAAACTGATTTTATGCCCTATTTACGAGTTATGCCCCTAGCTTAAAAAAAACCTTTTAATGGAGAAGGATGGGGGGGCACTGAGCCCTTTAAAATGAGGCGGGATTGATGGTTGTTTGGGCTTGCCAAGGAGGAACCTTCGAGCACTTCCTTCATTAAGGAAAACATGACATCTTTTAGGAAAAAATCCTCCAATTCAGGTGATATGTACATGTATGTATATATTTATGTATATATAACTATGTACATATTTGTATATATATTGAAGCAATACAAGTTAGAGAGAACAACAACAAAAGAACTGGAAAAAAAACTCTGGAAAGACTCAGAAAAAGATGCAAGACATATATGGCAGAATGCAGGGACTCAGGTGGGGTGGGGGGCATGGAAAGGGAAGTGACTCTAAATTCTATTGAGAAATGATGTATGATTTATGGAAAAAGTTTAATAACAATAAAAAAATGAGGTGGGCTTTGGCTGCCCCTTTAAGGGCTGGGCATCCCATGCCAGAATCTGAGTCCTAGATAACCCAGGGTTTTTTTTTTTTAAAAACAAAACAAAACAAAACAACAACAAAGAAAACCTTTTAATGAGTGTTTGGGGCCTCTGACAGTATTCACTTTTATTTTGTCTCATAGTATACTGGTCAGCTTCAGTTGCAGACTTGATCGACATGTGAAGATGGAACCTCAACTGAGGAATTATCCCCAGTGGATTAGCCTGTGGCCATGTCTGGGAGACATTTTCTTCATTGCTATTTGATGTGGAAGGGCCCAGCCCACTCTGTGTGGTGCCATCTCTGGGTGGGTGGGCCTGGGTTATATAAGAAAGCCAGTTGAGCCAGCCACGGGGGAGCAACCAATAAGCAACATTCCTCTGGTTGGTAAGATTTCCGATTTAGTTCCTGTCATGGCTTCCATTGATAATGGACCATAAGCTATAAGCTGAAATAAACCCTTTCCACCCCAGAATTGTTTTGGTCAATGTTTTCTTTTTTCACAGCAACAGGAATCAAACTAGAACACACAGTATTGTTGGTTATTAATTTGAGCCATAATCCTCTGCAAATTTCATATATTCCATGCCATATTAGTAAATTCACTTGGTGATATCTAGCTGGAGAATGGCTCATCTGGAAGGACTCAGGATGGTTTCCTTCACAGATGGAGTGCCTTCTTGGGTTTGGCTCAGATGAGATTGTTGACTGGAGTGCCCACTTAGACAGTGGGGAAGTTAAATTTCTAGGGTGGCCAAAGTCTCCACCAACAGAATGGAAGCTCTCATCTCTTTACAGTCTAGTCTCAAAAGTCACATTAAGTTATAGCTTTGGTATTCCATTAGTCAAACAGTCACAGAGCCCAGTTAGATTTAAGGAAAGGGAAGTAGATCCTGCCTTTTAATGGAAGCAGGATCAAAGAATGTGCTGCCATATGTTTAGAATCATACAAGTAGCATATTTCTGTGAATTAAGAGTATGATATACATATGTGAACAACATTTTTATTTTAAAAAAATTATATACATATAGATATATATATATATATATATATATATATATATATATAATATTGGGATGTCAGGCATGATGGCATGTATCTTTACTTCCAGCCCTTGGGAGGCAGAGGCAGGTGGATCTCTGAGACTGAGGCCAGCCTGCTCCACATAGTGACTTCCTGATGGGCTGAGACCAAGGTGACTCTGGCAAACAAAACAACAATACACCCCAAACCAACCAACCAAACAAGCATATACTTGGGGCTGGGAGATGACTCAGTGGTTAAGGCTATTATTTGGTTGCCTGCACCCACATAGCAGCTAACAACCATCCACAGCTCGAGTTCCAAGAGATCTGATGTCCACTTCTGGTTTCTGCAGGCATTGCATACATATGGTGTATTTTACATACATGCAGGCAAAACACTCACAGACATAAAATTAAAATAAATAAAATTAAAAAAACATGTGTTTGATCATATATTTGATCTAAAAATCATAAATCAAGGAAAAACATTGTAATCAAGTACACATATTTACCACATAGAGCTGAGACAGAAAGCACTTTGTAGAGCCATAATTGCACTGCCTACCGGGAACTCCAATATTTTTATTCTATTTTCTTTATAAATAATGTTGGCTATAGCTTACTAAATGGATTTTACACTCATTAATGAGTTGTGGCCCTAAGTTTAAAAAGCACTATTTCAATCCCTTCTTTCAACTTAGGTCCAAATTTGCCCCTCTTCAACCCTTAGCTACTGAAGATCAAGAAAGTGTTTTTATTATTCTTTGTTTCTGATGTCATTGTAGTCATTTAGTAAATGTTTCTTGAATTACTGAATTGAAAAAGAACAAATGAATTAAATCTCATCTTGGCCCCTCTGTGCACAATTTTACATTTATTTTCAATTCTCTTTGACATCAGTGTCATGGTTCAGTGAAACACAGGCAGAAGTCGTGTCATACATTGTGATATACAGCACGGCTATTGTTGGCTAAAGACTTATTATCCCGTTGAATTGATTTCTTCCCTTTCCTCTTTCTTTCCTTCTAATGTTTAGCAGGGAAGATAGAAACCTAAATAGAAAACTTGAACAGAAGGTCATGGCTGCAATGCCGACGTTCTGCTCAGAGTGCTCAGGGTGAGTTCTTATGGCTTGTGTCCGTGGTAGGGGGTGGGGGGCCACACAGACAGAGGCACTGGGGCTGGATCACATATGGTGAAGTTTCTCTGGTGGAGGGATGGTGTCCGCAAGGGTTCAGAAGCTCTTGTGGAACTCCTGAGACTGTGGAGAGGACAAGAAGAAAACTGTGGAGGGTGAGGGTAGGGAGATGAGTGCAGGGAGACAGGCTAAAGCCAGCTCAGCAGAAGCCTTAGGACATGGGCTTCACCCTGAAAGGAGTGGGTGAATATTTCATCACACAATACCATGCTTAAGCAAGTACAGGCAAGGTCAGCACATAAAGATATGAAGCAAGGTGACCTGATTAAAGACCCTCCCAAAGCAAGCCTGCTGTGTGGCTCCATGCAGCCAAGGAAATGGTCAGTTGTTCTTCATTATTAATGTGAAGTCATGATTGTGTGGCCCATCATCTATGGCTTTAAGGTAAGCCACTGCCGTGCTGCATCTCAGGATCACAAAGGGAAGCAGTTTAGGCAAGTAGTCTCACAGTAAGCTACATCCCCAGCCCTGGGACACCGGGCATGACTTTTAGCCATCCTTAGATTTGTAATATCTTGTCTGACATGACACTTTCCTGGTTCTTGGTTTCATCAAGTATAAATGAAGAAGGGAGATTACATCAAAGATTTGTATTAATTATTGACTTTTTTTTCCAAAAGAGCCAGATCACAAATACTTAGTGTTTAAGGGCTGTATGGTTTGTATGGTATCTGACACAGCTATTCAACTCTTCCATTGTAGCTTGAAGGCTGCCATAGATGGTATAAAAAGGAATAGGTGTGGCTACACTCTAATACATTTAAATTTAGAAATTAATTATGAATGGAATGTTCATAATTATTTATCATGAAGTATTGGTCTTATGATTCTTTTTCACCCATTAAAAAAAACCAATACACCTTCTCAGTTTGCAGGTCATATAAAACCAGGTATCTCTTGTCTAGAGATTCATGACAAAACACTCTATGGCACCAAACAAAACATGGTTCCTAAATTCCCATCATGATGACAGAATAGTTTAAAGGGGAGTTACCCCATCGGTCCTTATATGGTCACTCATGGGGATAGGAAACCATTTCACAACTGTACAGTTAATAGTTTTAAGCTTTATTTATTGATTTTTATTTTTTGAGATTGGTTTCCCTGTGGCCCCAGCTTCCCTGGAACTTGCTATGTAGACCAGGCTGGCCTCAGTCTTTCAGAGATCCACCTGCTTCTGCCTCCCTAGTGCTGGGATTAAAGTTTTGTGCCACCCCACCTGGCTTTAAACCTTATTTTAATAATTTTAACATTATTTCATACTGTATTATTCATAATAGTCCATAGGTAGAAATAAACCTAAATGTCCATCAATAGTTGAATGGATTAAAAAAATGCAATATGTACAAACAATGGCATACTATTCAGCCCTCAAAAGAGATGAAATTCTGACCCATGCCACCCCATGGACAAATAAGGCACAAAAGAAAAAAATATATAGATTAAATTTGCTTCTCTGAGATTCCTAAAACAAATTCAAGAAGACAGAAAGTAGAAAGCTGGGTACGGGGGCTAGTAGGGGACATGGGGAGTGAACTGTTGCTTAACGGGAGCAGAGTCTCACTTTAGGAAGATGAAAAGTTTTGGAGGATGGACGAGACAAGAAGCAGAGCAGCACAGTGGTTAACTTCACATCATCTGAGACAGAGGGAAGAATCGGGAATTGGCAGCGTGATTGCAGCCTAGTACAGTGGCACAGAGCTGTGAGCAGAGTGACCACGACAGCCTGGCCAGTCCTCTGAGCTCCGCGCTGATTGTTTCACTACCAGACTTTGGAGAACCTGTCTACTGACACGCTGTGGAAGGGGAAACAAGTTCAGAGGGGTTCCCTCCTCAAGGAACCCAGGGGCAGCATTGAGATGCAAATCCATGCCTGTGCCTCAGAGCCTTTGCCTCAACCACCTCAACACCGCCTCCTAGAATTCGGAAAGTCACCTGTGTTGCTCTGTGGAACTGTGCCAAGGCAAGAGGACTGAGAAGCTGCACTTCCAGAGTCTACCACTGCTGGTTTATGGAAAGCGGGAGGGCTAGCAGGCAGAGCTGTGGCAGGGCGCTGCGTGTCATCATCGTCTGTAGCATGACTAATGGAGCCTTTTAGCCCACAGACTCCCAACTCGCACGTCTGTATGACACCACTAAATAATAAATATGTACATGTCTCGTCTCCCGCACTTGACTGTGAGGGAAGGGCAGGAGCTGAGCCTCTTTAATATTTATACCTCAGCACAGTCACCCTGGGCCAGGCTCTGCCTCAAGTAGGCACTCAGCAAATATTTGCGGAGTGAATGCATAAATGAAAGCTAAATCCTCTGCTTGCAGATTTTCCTTTTGTTTCCAATTCTCCCCTCCACCTGCTAAGTACAGTGCCTTTTGTGACCCTTGGGCAGATATTACAGATGCCCCCCAACTATTTGTGTGTGTGTGTGTGTGTGTGTGTGTGTGTGTTTCTGCCCTGCTTTTCCTCATCAATGCTGAAACAGACTGGAGACCCAAAACAGAAACCTCCTTGACAACTTTGCGGAGGACTCATGTCCCCTTCCTAACGTGTGACACTGAGACTCTTAGAGACACACTTGATTTTGCCCCATTTGAAGAAGGACCAAAATTTTTCCACATGGTGGGTGACACAAGCTGCAACCACCCTCAGAAGGTAGGATGTAGGGAAATGTCACCAGAAGAATGGCATGGTGTGTCCTAGGAATCGTTTAAAGACATGAAACCGAGCAGAATGTCCCTCTTTTTCTTCCCCTTCCCTCCCTTTCTCCATTTCTCCCTTTCTCCCTTCCTTCCTTCCTTCCTTCCTTCCTTCCTTCCTTCCTTCCTTCCTTCCTTCCTTCTTTCCTTCTTTCCCTCCTTCACTTTTCTTCTCCCCCTTCTCCTCTCTCTCTCTCTCTCTCTCTCTCTCTCTCTCTCTCTCTCTCTCTCTCTCATTCCTCTCTTTTTGTTCTCTCTCTTCCCCCTGTATCTCTAGTTTGTAGCATGGTTGATGACTCACACGTCCTTCAGGCCCGTGCATAGTATGAAGACATAAGACAGGAATGCGTATAAACACATATTCTGCCATAATGCTGATTCTTTTGTATTAAAGTAGGGATACACAGCAGCAGACACTGGTTCAGTCTAGAATTATCTGTAATCCATATACATTGGCACACAGTTTCCAATAAGTGCTAAGGGGAACTAGATAAAGGACTTGGGCTCTTCTCTTGGGGACACTCAGTGTGTCAGAGATAGGATAGTAGAGAATCACTAAAATGAGGTAACACCTAAGTGGGTAAAAGGGAAATGTAAGGAGACATTCTTAAGACCCATCCTCTTAGCATGGTGAAGGGTCCATGCTGTGGACTCACACACTTGTCTTATTTGAATTCTAACTACAACCCACAACCTCAGTGCACAGGAGGGCTGATGGGGAAGAGTGCAGCTGTTTATGTTACTGGATGTGCGAAGACTTGGCCTGAAAGTGGGTGGCCTCATTTTCTGTGTTTGGGTCCTAGACTGCACAGAACAAGAGACAGCGGGCTGAAGAGATGACGCAGCAGGTAAGAGCACATGCTGTTCTTCCAGGGGAGTAGGGTTCAGTTCTCAGCACCTACATGGTGGCTAACAATTGTTAGCAACTACAATTCCAGGGGATTCCATGACCTCTTTTTGGTCGCCATAGGCATTGCATGTCCATGGTGCACATACACACATGTAGGCAAAACATGCGTACACATAAAATAAATAAAACATATTTTAAAAGGAGAAATTGGGCTGAGCACAAACCTGTATACATTAATTGATTGCTTCCTGCTCTGGGCCATGGATGTGACTAGCTGCTTCATGGTCCTGTGCCCTGACTTCTCTATATTGATGGAGTATAACCTGAATTACAAGATAAAATAAACTCTTTCTCCCCTGTTACTTTTGTTATGATATTTTATCCCTGTCAGAACAAAAAGAATGAAACTAAGATAGCTTCTATCTAGAAAGATCTCCTAGACTTAACCAAATCTCCCTACCCATTTTATCTAGTTACCATCCCAGGGTGTCCTTTTCTCCCTCTCTTCCGAGGAGGAAGACAAGACTAAAATGCCCATCATTAAGGATGCTGTCAAGGTCCAAAAATGTTCCCTCTTTAGGAACCACCTACAGTGGTTCTATGGTCTTGACATCTTTTGTTTTATTTTTGGGTTCACTTACTAGGTCCTTGAAACTTTAAGAAAGAAAATTGGATGTGTTCACACTTATCTAAGTATTTTATTGTAGTTGGGAAGGATATTTGTAAATGTGACAGGAAGGAAATGTGTATTAGCTCTGCTCCTCATGGGAGAATCAGAATCCCCTCAATGTTAAAGGAATAGAGGAAGCATAAATGCATTTGTTTATCTATAGATGTATTTGTATCATTCTCACTATACTTCAGAATATGACAAAAATTTGAGAAGTAAACATCCTCTTGTATAGCCTACAGAAGACCGGAGTTATTTTCCATTATAGTTTATACTGTCTAATTTTACTTTCAGTTCCAACAGTGGTCACTCCCATCTTTTCCTGCTCTTAGGTTCTGGGGTCTTAGTTCTGTCCATACAGGGTGCCTGGTGATGCAGAGGTGGGGGGGGGCATGAGAAGTGGGGAGAAGGAGGGAAGCAAGCAGTAGTAGGGCAAAAGGACTGTGACCGAGGATGCAGCGGGTCAGAGGTGCTGGGCAGCCACTTACTGGGATGCTGGAATGGGGGAACCGGACATGTGCAGACACTGTCTCAGGGAGAGGTCATTTCATACACATTAAAAGAAGAATTCACCAATAGTAGATTATAATTCTAAACTTATATACAGCAAAAATTGGTACACTCAACTTCATAAGACATAACACTAAATCAAAAACTACATATTTGCCTCAACACAGGGATATGGATGACTTCAATGCCCCACAATAACCAATAGGCCATCGGGGAAAAAACTAAACAGAGAAACATTTATGTGGAAGTGTCAGTCCTGCAGTCAAACAGGCTGAAGGGGGTATGGTGCAGGGTTACTCCAGTAACATTCCAGGACCAAATCTATTTATTCTATGCAACAAGCAGCTTATATAGGTCTGGGGTGGGCAGCTTCTACATCATATGGCCCCACCTCCCAGCAACCCATCCTAGACCTCCATACCACTATGAGTCATCTCAGCCCATGGGGCTTACTCAGAAAGGGGTGTGCAAACAAACAAGTTGGCTCATGGCGCCAAGTGTGTGCTAGCATCAGGTGACAGGGCGCACCCTGTCCTATAGCATTGCCTAATGTGCTAGGCAGACTGTGCTTGCACACATGCAAGATATGCCTGAATCCAGGACTGTTGGATTTTGCCTCCACAAGCTCTGAGAGCATGACAGGGTTGCCACAGGTGAGAGCAGTCCAGGACAGGACAGGACAGGACAGGACAGGACAGGAAGAGGAGACACAGGTGAGAGCAGGACAGGACAGGAGAGGACAGGAAGAGGAGACACAGGTGAGAGCAGGACAGGACAGGACAGGACAGGAAGAGGAGACACAGGTGAGAGGAGGACAGGACAGGACAGGACAGGACAGGACAGGAAGAGGAGACACAGGTGAGAGCAGGGCAGGACAGGAAGAGGAGACACAGATGAGAGCAGGACAGGACAGGAGGAAGAGGAGACACAGGTGAGAGCGGAGCAAGCGGAAGTGTTCAGGAGAAGCTGGGAGTCCGGGGAGGAGGAAACCAGACTCTCCACTGGGGAGGGAGTGCTAGAAATACTTTGTGTCTCCCAGTTCATGGATCTGCTGCAGGGATTTACCTGGACGTAAGAAAGGGTGGCCACGGGACGTGAGGGCTTGGGGAGCTTTGCTTGGCTGGCGTAGCAGGAACGTGTGTGCTCCACGTCAGCAGGTTATTTGCAGACCTCTGTAAATCTTGGGGATCCTGATGTTAGATATTGTATGGCATGTTGTCTGTATGAAATGCAATACGGAATTTTATTTAAAAATGTGTGTTTATGCATGACACGGGTGCACAAACCTGCACGCAGACAGTACATTGATCCACATACAGAAATAAATAAAATTAAAATTTTAAAAATTAAAAAAAATGTGTGTACAATTTCATTTTTTATATTAAACATTCTTGGTATGATATTTAATTTCCATTTTAGGGTTTAGTATTTGTGGGGAATTTTCAAGACCGAGAACTTATAATTTCCATTGTATTCTTTTTTTTTTTTTACAAATTATAAGTCTATTTTATTATTTTTTTTGTTTATTTATTTTTTTAATTACAATTTTTTTTTATTTTTATTAATTTTATTTATTTCTGTATGTATATGAATGTACTGTCTGCATGCAAGTTTGTGCACCCGTGTCGTGCAATGCCGCGGAGGTCAGAAGAGGGTGTCAGATTCCCCTGGAACTAGAGTTCTCCTGGAATTGGAGTTTCAGACGGCTCTCGGCCGCCATGTGGGTGCTGGGGATCGAACCCGGGTCCTCTGCGAGAGCGTCGGCGCTCCTAACCGCTAGGCCATTTTGTTTATTTATTTATTTTTTAATTAATTTTATTTATTTCTGTATGTGTACGAATGTACTGTCTGCATGCAAGTCTGTGCACCCGTGTCGTGCAATGCCGCGGAGGTCAGAAGTGGGCCTCGGATTCCCCTGGAGCTGGAGTTCTCCTGGAGTTGGAGCTTCAGACGGTTCTCAGCCGCCATGTGGGTGCTGGGGATCGAACCCGGGTCCTCTGCAAGAGCGGTCGGCGCTCTTAACCGCTAGGCCATCTCTCCAGCCCCACATTTTGTTTTATTTTTAGGGGATTCTAAATATAATGACACAGTTTGTTGCCAGATAACATTGATGTACGCAGTATGTCACACAATTAGGTAATTGGTGCATTTTGCAATATCTATGTCCAAATTTTAACAACCCAAGGTTCCCATAGTCCGTTGGAGAAGCTTGTATGCACAGGAGCTGATCAGTTAGGAGTCCAGACTATATATTCCTGTAGTTTCATGATTCACCCCTATCTCTCTGCAGCCCTTACAATCTACAACGCCTTCTCTTCCGCAGTTTGTTCCCTGGGCTTTGGTAAAGGGGCACAAAGTGGATGAGAAGAAAGCAGTCTAATTTCTTTGGAGTTGTCATTTTGGACCCTAGTCTGTTCAGGTTGTTTCCCTTCATGGGTTGACAGCTTTTCCAGTGATACCCTGGGTATTTAAATTTACCCTGGGTAAATTTAATGAATTATGCCTTGGCTCCTGTTTATGGTGATTTGTGTAATACAACTTAGGCATCTTAGGTCAAAACAAAAAAACTAAAAAAAAAAAAAAAAAAAAGAGGGAGGTGGGAGGTGGGGTAGTATCCTTTCTGGGATACAAATGGAAAACTCTGTGTTTAATCCTATTGATAAATTTTCAATTTTCTGATCTTGAAACTAACAATGGGAGAGAATTTTTTGTTCCCACAGGTAAAAATCACACAATCTAAATGCCTAAAACATACAACTTAGGGCTATGCAGGATGGACTGGGAAATGCCAGCAGAGAGGTTGACCCATCTGAACATTAAAGAAAGAGGAACCTCAGACTGCCTGAGTCACAGACACTGAGCATCTCTCTGAATAATATTGGGGTTAACTGTTTATAATGGGTCCTAATGAAGTTTACCTTCCAGATACTGAGAAACCTTCCAACCTCTCCCCTTTATAGGAAAAAGAAAAACATGATGGTAATAATTTCCATTGTATTCTTTACAAACCTGTTGAGCGCTCAGTCCTGTGGACAACATGGCTAATGGACAAAATGTTCATATAGCAAAGGAGCCCTTTTCCGCAGTAGTAAAGCCAATTCCCAAAGAGGCCCTGTTAGCTTCTCTTGACCGAGATGTTTAATTCACACCCACAGATGCTTGGCTGAGACCCTAATTTTTCAAATAGAATTTAAGTGGGCTAATTAAAATAGCATGGAAATCATTTTCAGTGTGGGTCTTTATCTATAAGCCTTTTGCTTATCAATTGCAGTCTTGTTTCTAATAATAAAAGAAAGCAACAATGCCCTCAGTAATTAGTAAATTAAAACCCTCAAAATAAACCTCAAAGCTCGATAAGAGCTCCAATTTTTTAAAGTGTTCTTATGTCAAGAGGCTATTTAAAGTACAGGTTTTATAGATACTTTCCTTTTAAGTCAGATTCTCTTAGCTAATCAGATGATGAGTGGTGTTGCCTTTAATTTTATCTGGCCAAGATCCCTCCGTCTGTTTTCCCATAATGCTCTCATTCTCTCCTCCAGATGTTTGGCACGGCATCTCAACTTGATGTCTATTTCTTCTTGTTCTCCTTCACCTCACATGAACCTTCCAAGTCATAATTCTTTAGAAATACACATGAGGAGCTTTATTTCAAATTACCATCCTTTGCTTAAAAGGTTCCATCTCTAAGGTCAGTGCCAGTTGAAAACATTTCTTTCTCCTTGTAGAATTTCTTGGCTGTGTGTATTTCTGAAAAGGAAACCAGAAGCATGGTATCACTAAGCAAATATCCTCATGCTCACGGAAGGGGGACCCAGGAACAGGAATTAAATAGCAAGAATTTTACATTCAGTTCTTTTTTAAGATTTGATTTACTGAGAAATGGAGCTCTTCTATCCACCCTGCCAGAGCTTTGACTTTGATCAATGCCTCTATTCAATGGGGGGTCAAATACCTAAAGGGAAAGAAGAGGGCTCTACGGAGCATATGGCAGGAAAGGATCATTTGTGTGAGCTGGCTGAAAAGACAAATGGCCCGCCTCCTGCCTCCCAGCGCTCTTGCTGAGGCAGTGATCTCCACAGCTTGGAGGATCAGAGACAATCCCATGCTCTGACTAATCTGCAGAGCCAGCTAGGTGGAAACAAAGGTTTAAGTACCTGGAAACTAAATCATAACTTTTAAAGAAAATCTACTGGCATGGAAAAACTTTCTGATAAAAGTGTAGAGCTCGTCAGGAAAGTTCTTTTCTGAGGCCACCTGCGGACCACTTCATATCCTCAGAGAATACAGCACTGTATCCAAAACTCAGCTGGAACTCAAGCTTGTTGACCAGGAAAAAAAAATATACCATAAACCTCATGAAGAATATAAGAACTGGAGCCAGAGAGGAGGCTCGAAAGTTGAGGGGGACCTGGGTTTAGGTCTCAGCACCCACACAGTGGCTAACAAACATCTGTAGCTCCAGTTTCAGGGGTGTCCAGTGTCCTCTTCTGGCCTCCATGGGCAGTACATGTACATTACGGGTACATTACATGTATATTACATACATGCAGACAAAACACTAATGTATATAAAATAAAATAGAGAAGGTTGTTTGCTGCAGTCCTAGCACTCAGAGGTGGAGACAAGAGAAATACTATGAGTTCAAGACCAGCCTGGGCTGTAGAAGGAGACCATTCTACCCAAACTAATATACCAATTCAACGCAATTCCAGTTAAAATCCCAAGGAGAGATAGCCTAGCGGTTAAGAGCACCGACGCTCTTGCAGAGGACCCGGGTTCGATCCCCAGCACCCACATGGCGGCTAAGAACCGTCTGTAACTCCAATTCCAGGAGAACTCCAGTTCCAGGGGAATCCGAGACCCTCTTCTGACCTCCGCGGCATTGCACGACACGGGTGCACAGACCTGCATGCAGACAGTACATTCATACACATACAAAAATAAATAATAAAAAAAAAAAAAAAATTTAAAAAAATCCCAAGGATATTCTTTACAGGCTTGGAAAAAAATTCTTAAATTCATATAGAACAACAGAAGACTCCAAATAGCCAAAGCAACCCTGAGTGAAAAGAGCAATATGGGGGGGGGATTTCTATACCAGACATCAAACTATACTACAGGGATATAGTCATAAAAACAGCTTGGTACTGGCACAAAAACAGACCTGTAGACCAATGGAACAAAACTGAAGATCCAAACTTGAGCACATACAATTTTAGCCACTTCATATTTGACAAGGGGGCCAAGAAGACTCAGTGGAGGAAAGACAGCATCTTCAGCAAATGGTGTTGGCAAAACTGGATCACCACTTGTAGAAGAACAAAATTAAACCCCTACCTCTCGCCTTGTATAAAAATCAACTCCAAATGGATCAAAGACCTCAATGTGAAACCCAAAACTCTGAAAGTGATAGGAGAAAAAGTTACAGCAACTTACAAGACATAGGTATAGGAAAAGACTTTCTTAATCAGACAGCAGCTGCACAGGAAATAAGGTCAACAATTGACAAGTTGAGTCTTATTAAACTCAAAAGTTTCTGTACAGCAAAAGAAACAATCAGGGAAGTGAAGAGAAAACCCACAGAGTGGGAGGAAACCTTCTGATACATCTGACAGAGCATTAACTTCCAGAATAGGTAAACTACTCAAAAAACAAAGAAGAAAACAAATGACTCATTTAAAAGATGGAGTAAAGAGCTGAACAGAGACTTCACAAGTGAGGAAATAGAGATGGCTGAGAAACATCTTAAAACGTGTTCAACATCGCTAATAATTAGGGAAATGCAAATTAAGACCCTGTCTCAAAAACAAAGCAAAACTTACCAACACAAACAAGAAAGAAAGCAAGGAAGGAAAGAAGAAATGTACTTCTTCCTTGTATTTGAAAATGGTTCTTTCTAGCTTCTTGATGTCCGCTCTTTATTCTTCATTCCTTCCTGCCAGCACCTGGCAAAGTTCTGACTGGCTCATGCTGCACAGACCATTAGCCTGCAGGCTCTCAGGAGTAGACTGTGAGTAGACATCTCTTAGTATATGTCTTCCAAGAAGAACCTGGCACTCGTTTAGAAGAAACATGCCAAGGTATTGAGGGAAAATATAAGTGTCAAAGATCTACCTATCAGCATGAGTGGAACCTCCTTAAGAGACAAACAAGAAGCTTCTTCCCTGCGACAAAAGAGAACAAAATAGAAAAATAAAAGGGAACCTCAGAAGAACAGGCCCGTGTGATGTTAAAAGGCATTACGAAGTGTAATCTTTCCTCCTGGCTTCCACTTATTTTTAGTAGTTACCAAAATTATAATATATTTGTAGCTATCAAGCTTTCTGTGGCCCTCTGGAATGGAGTTGGGCATCATATTGATATAGATAAACAGGGAGCAAGAGCTTGGATGTGTTGGGAAATGAAAGGACATAATGTAAGAGAGCCTGGAAAGTTTGGATGAGGGCATTTATGGCCTAAGGGTTGGGTGAGGCATTAAGATGCAGTCACAGTTCTGAGGGCAGGGGTTCCCTGGATGAGCTTTGGGTTATCACATACATGATTCTCTTTATGTGGAGATGACCTTGAATTTGGCAGCCTGGCATTCCCAATCTTGTGGGAGCTTGCCTTAATAGACAACACTCCTTCTACAGTCCCCAGACCTTCTTACTGATGAGCTGAACTGTACTGGCCAAACTTTTCCTGAGCTGAATATTAAAGTCCATTGCCACCAGCTACTGAATACATGATCTTTGAGACTCTGCATAGCATTTCTGAATTTCAGCTGTTTATCTGTAAATCGGGAATGATCTCCTAGGGTAAAGAATTAAATGTGATAACATGCAAAAACTCAGCTGTGCTCTCTTTCTCACACTGTTACTTGTGAATCTCCTTCCAACCTCACCCTTCTCTTTTTGCTTATAAAATCTGACCTCTGCCTCTGTGCAGGGTTCCACTTGTTCCCAGCCCACTTGAGAATGCCTGAAGTCAGCCTCTGGGTGGTGGTGAGCTTCTCCAAAAGCTCCATCCCCAAATCCATACCTTGGGATCATCTGAAGCCCCTCCCACTGCTGCACAGCTAGACCTCCCTACACTTTAGCAGGGTTCCAGACCATTGCAGACTGCCCAAGAGTGCCTGACTCAAGCCTCTGCCTGGTGAATGTCCCAAAGTGTGCCATACCTGCTGGCTAGTAGGGGCAAAGACATTAGAAGGAAGCCTGAAAATATCTGATGCTCGACTTGGGCCCTTCAGGAGCTCTTGACTAGCTGGATGAGAGCCAGCTGGTCCCTCCAATACAAAATCAGAAGAGAGAAACTGAAGCTTATACCAACCAGCCTTTCATACCTAAAAACAACCAAGGCACATCAAGCATACAAACAAAGTCAATTTTCAACTCAACAAAGGAAGACATAAGTTTCACACCAGAATCACAAAACAACAACAAAACAATCCATATGCCAAAATCGCAATGAGAAAAATAATAATATGGAAAACCCAAATAATATGTCTCCACTAAACACTACCAATCCTATAGAAGAGTTCTACAATGAGGACCCCTAGACATAACATAGGACAAGAGATGGCCTAGCAGTTAAGAGCGCCGACTGCTCTTGCAGAGGACCCAGGTTCGATCCCCAGTACCCACATGGTGGCTGAGAACCATCTTTAACTCCAGTTCCAGGGGAATCTGACGCCCTCTTCTGACCTTCGAAGCATTGCATGACACGGGTGCACAGACCTACATACAAGCAGTACATTCATACACATAAACAAGAATAAATAAAAATAAAAAAAGACTTATAAACATGATCAGAGAATTTATTAAATTTAAAGAACACACAAACAAACAAATCAAAGAACTAAAAGAAAAAAGGGATAAACTTCTGACTGAATTCACAAAAGGGATAGAAATACTGAAGAAAACTCAGGAGGAAGTGAAGAGGAAGTGAAACACTCAACAAGCCATCTGGAAAGGACAGGAGAAAGTCTCAGCATCAGAATAAACAAAGTAGAAAACAGACTATCAAGACTAGATGACAAAGTTGAAGAATTGGACCACTCAAAGAAAGATTATGAAAAGTTAAAAAAAAAACAGGAATGGAATATTCAGCCAATGTAGGACACTATGAAAAGACCAAACTTATGCATCACAGGCATAGTAGAAGGAGAAGACTCTCAGGATAATGGTATTGAGCAGATCATCAAGAGGACTGTAGAAGAAAATGTCGCCAAATTAAGGAAAGGTATGCCCACACAAATACAAGAACCACATAGAGCATCAAATGGACAGGACCAGAAAAGAAACTCCCCATACCATACCATAATAAAATATCGAATGTTCAGAACAAAGAGAGAATACCGAGAGCTGGAAAAGAAAAACAAGTCACATATAAAGACAAACCCTTCCAAATTACAGCTGACTTTCCAATGCAAACTATGAAAGCCAGAAGAGCCTGGAACAAAGTATTCCCAGTTCTAAATGAACATAGATCCCAACCCAGAACACGTTGCCTAGAAAAAAATGTCCATTATATTTGAACGAGGAAGAAAAATCTTCTGTGACATGAATAGGCTGAAATAATTCATGTCAAGAAAACCAGTGCTTCAGAGAATACTTGATGCCATACAAAGAGCAGAAGAAAGGAACAACTATACCCGAGTGGCAACAGAAAGAAATCAAATGAAGGATAATTGTGGAAACAAAAAGTTAGACCAGGAATGCAAACAGAAACTAAAATGATGGGAACCAATACACATCTCTCAATAATAACTTTAAATATCAATGGAATGAACTCCCCAAACAAGAGATAGAGAAAGTGGAATGGATTAAGAAACAAATCTTGAAGGGAACATTCCTCAACATGATCAAAGCCATATACAACAAAGCCACCGCTAACATCATGCTAAATGGAGAAAAATTAGAACCGTTCCCCTTAAAGCTGGGAACCCAACATGGCTGCCCCCTATGCCCACTCTTCTTCAATATACTGCTTGAAATGCATGCTAGGGTAATAAGACAAGAGAAGGAAATTAAAGGAGTACTAATTGGAAAAGAGGAAATTAAATTATCCCTTTTTGCAGATGATATGATAGTTTAGCTGAGGGATGCTAAAAACTCCACCAGAAAACTTCTGGAAATGATTAGAGTTTCTCTAAAGTGGCAGGATACAAAATTAACCTAGAAAAATCACTAGCATTTTTTTACACCAACAATAAACAAGTGGAGAAGGAATATAAGACCTTTCTACTCACAATAGCCTCAAAAATAATAAAATATCTGGAAGCAAACCTAACCAAAGACACCAAAGACCTCCACAAAAATCTTTAAACCCCTGAAGAAGGAAATTTGTAAGTAGTTGTATTTCTTGTGCAGGGCTCCTTGAGCTTTTGTCCAAGTAGTTGGGAGTGATGCATATTGGAAAGAACAACAACAACAACAACAAAAACAAAAGGGACTGCATCAAAGAATTGACTGAATCTTACAGGTTTTGAAAAAAAATAATTGACTGAAACGGTGAACTTCTGCTGGAAACAGTCAACTTCTACATCGAGAATTTTGAGAAAGTCTGAGAAAAACATGAAAAATATGTTTGGCAGAATGCGTGAGCTCTGGTGAGGTGGGGGGAGGGAGGGAGACACAGGTCTAAATTTGAGTTGTAACATCTACATATTCTTCCTACAATCTATTCCTCGTGTATACATTAATATTAAATAGAAATCGCTATATATATATATAAAATAATAAAAAGTAAACAATGTTTTAAAAAGTTAAAAAAAAAAAAACAAGAAACAAAATCCATCTTTCTGTTGTCTATAAGAAACCCATCTCACCTTCAAGGACAGGCACTATCTTAGGTGAAAGGGTGGAAAAAATATTCCAAGCAAATGGCACTAAGAAGCAAGCAGGAGTTGTAATTCTAGTATCAGACAAAATAGACTTCAAACTAAAGTTAATCAGAAGACATAAAAAGGATCACTTCATTCTTATGAAAGGAATAGTTAACCAAGAAGATATTATAATAATGAATATATATGCACCAAACTCTGGTACATGCAACTTCATAAATGCAATACTATAGGACTTTAAGACACAGATTAGGGGCTGGAGAGATGGCTTAGCAGTTAAGAGTGACGACTGCTCTTGCAGAGGATCCAGGTTCGATCCCCAGCACCCACATGGCGGCCAAGAACCGTCTTTAACTCCAGTTCCAGGGGAATCTGACACCCTCTTCTGACCTCCGTGGTGTTGCACTACATGGGTGCACAGACCTACATGCAGATAATACATTCATACACATAATAAAAAAAAAGACACAGATTAATCTCAACACATTTGTAGTAGGGGACTTCAGTACCTCACTGTCTCCATTAGGTCAACTAGACAAAGAATGAACAGAAAGACATTTGAATTAAACAATACCATGCATCAAATGGTCCTAACAGACATCTATTGAATATCTCACCCAAGCACCAAAGAATATAATTTCCATTCACCTCCCCAAGGAACCTACTCCTGAACCAACCACATACAGGGGACACAAAACAAACCTCAACGGATACAAAAAAAAAAAAATGAAATAATTCCATGATTCTATCAGACCTCAATGTAATAAAACTTAATAT
Organism: Rhizomys pruinosus; assembly: GCA_009823505.1. Lineage (NCBI taxonomy): Eukaryota > Metazoa > Chordata > Mammalia > Rodentia > Spalacidae > Rhizomys > Rhizomys pruinosus. The sequence goes on from VZQC01015508.1 coordinate 2,495,833, forward strand.
CAAGATCAGAAGAGGCCTTAATAGCAACATAAACTCATGGAGATTAAATAACACACTCCTGAATAATGAATGGCTCAAAGAAGAAATTAAGAAAAAAATAAAAGTATTCCTAGAATTAAACGAAAAGGACAATACAACACAATAAACCCTCTGGGGTACTTTATAAGCAGTTCTAACAGGGAAATATATAGCTCTAAGTGCCTATATTGAAAAATCAGAAAGAGCACAAATAAATGACTTATTGCAACTTAAGACACTTGAAAGACAACAGCAAGTGAAAGCCAAACCTAGTAGGCAAGAAGTAATAACAAAAATCAGAGGAGAGATTAGTGAAATAAAAACAAATAACACATTACAAAGAATTAATGAATCCAAGAGCTGATTCTTTGAAAAGATGAACAAAATAGAACCTTAGCCCAGTTAACTAAAAGAAAGAGCAATAACAAATCAACAAAATCAGAGATGAAAGGGAAAACATCACAACAGATAACAAAAAGACCCAGAACATTATAAGGGAATACTTAAAAAAAAACCTATACTCTATTAAGTTTGAAAACCTAAAAGAAATGGATGAATATCTTAAATTATGGAAATCACTAAAGCTAAACCGAAGAGATCAACAGCTTAAACAGACCCATAACATATAAGAAAATTGAAACAATAATATAAAATCTCCAAAATAAAAAAGTCCAGGCCCGGATTTAGGGCAGAATTCTACCAGACATTTAAAGAAGATTTACAACCAATATTACCTAAATTTTTCAAAAGATAGAAACAGAGGGAGAACTCTCAAATTTCTTCTATGAAGCCAGCTTCACTCCAAACCCAAAACTGGGTAAGGATACAACCAAAAAAGAAAACCATAGATTTGTATCCTTAATGAATATAGATGAAAGAATTCTCAACAAAATAATGGCAAACCCCACATAGGCACACATCAAAAAGATCATTCACCATGATAAAAAGTTTGATTTATGCAATTTTACTCTCCCAAGGCTCAGGGAACATTGTGGAAGAGGAGATAGAGAGTGTACGAGCCAGGGAGGTGATGCATGAGCATATGGAAATAGAATCCTAGAAGCTCCTGGGACCCTGCTCATATGAACCTACAGAAATGGTGTCAGCATGCACAAGACCTGTGCAAGCTCATCTAGAAAAGAATCCAGCACAGAACTGCAGGAATGGGTATCAGAACCCAATCTTAGCTGAATAATTACTGGCAGCTGATTATGTTGGGTCAGGAAGAATTGGCCTTCTTTAAGTGAAGGACTCTGGATAGACAGACTAGAGCTCAGTGGATGAACTTGCATTGAGGAATGGCCAAGGAGATTAATTTTGCTTAATAGGCCTTAACACAAATGATAGAATGTATGAACTCCAGAGGAGGGTGCTGTTGGGGAGTGCCAGTGGAGAAGGGGGTATGGAAACAATTAGGACTGATTAAGATTTTATGTATGAAATGCACAACTTTCAATAAAAATTTATCCCAAAAAAGAAAGAGAGAAAACAAAGACTGAAATTTAAAGTGTTTGAATTCTTTAAAGATTGTGGGTCTTTAAGGTTGTATTGTATTATGTTATGATATTGTTAAACTCATTTCTTGGAGACAAGAAATGAAAAGGTTTGGTTTAGTAGTGATGTATATGTGTGTCAAGTTGACAAGGGGTCAATTGTGCCGATAGCTTTAGTGTCGACTTAGCTCAATGTGGTAGAGGGAGCCTCAATTGGAGAATTGCCTCCATTGAACTGTCCTGTAGCCATGTATGTGGGCATTTTCTTAATTGTTGAGTGATGTGGGAAGATCCAGCCCACTGTATGTGGTGCCACCCAGGCAGGGTGTTCTTTATTGTATAAAAAACCAGTTTGGTTTTGCACGAAGGATGCCTGTACTCATGGATTATCACTTATAGCTAAAAAATTAAAAAAAAAAAAACAGAGAAAGATGCAAGACAGTTACGGCAGAATACATGATCTGGGATGGGGTGGGGGTGAGGGGGAAGGGAAAGGGAAATATGCCTGATCTGAATTGGAAAATGATGTACGAAATGCACAAAGCATCAATAAAAATTAAATAAAAAAAAAAAAAACAGTTTGAGCACAGGTTGGGGTTGTAAGCCAGTAAGCGGGGTTCCTCCAGGGCCTGTGCTTCAGCTTCGGTCTCCAGGTTCCTATCTTGAGTTCCTGCTTTGGGCTCCCTCAGTAATGAACTGTGAACTGTGAGATGTGAGTCAGATAAACCTCCCATCCCCCCACCAATTTTTGGCCTCTGTTAGTCTTTTTACCTTGTTCCTGCCAAGTTCAAAATCTGCCTACTTTTAAAAAAATTTTTATTTATTTATTTATTTATTTATTTATTTATTTATTTATTTATTTATTTATTTTATTCTTTATATGTATGAATGTACAGTCTGCATGCAGGTCTGGGCACCCGTGTCGTGCAATGCCATGGAGGTCAGAAGAGGGTGTCAGATTCCCCTGGAACTGGAGTTAAAGACGGTTCTCAGCCTCCATGTGGGTACTGGGGATCAAACCCAGGTCCTCTGCAAGAGCAGTCAGTGCTCTTAACCGCTAGGCCATCTCTCTCCTATCATCCTTTAGCACACATTGCTCACCACTGTAATAAGGAAGGAACTCTTTCTTTTTTTTCTTTCTTTCTCTTTCTTTCTTGCTTTCTTTCTTTCTTTTTACTACTTTTTATTTTTCCTAAATGTTTATCTTTTTATTATTGTTTATTATATTTTAAGGGATTCACAATATAAGAGCACAGTTGTTTTCAGATCACATTGATGTTGCTCAGTTTGCCATGCAATTAGGTAATTGGTGCTAGCATCCACAGATAAGGGATACCGTTCGTCATTTGTTTTTCTGGAACTGTGTTACTTCACTCAGCATGATATCTTCTAGCTCCAGCCATTTACCTGCAAAGCTCATGATATCATCTTTCTTTACCACTGGATAGAACTAGATTGTGTAGATGTACCACATTTTCTCTATCCACTTGTCAGTTGAGGGGCACTTGGGTTGGTTCCAGCTCCTTGCTATTGTGAAGAGAGCTGGAATAAACATGGCCGTGCATGTATCTCTGCGGTAAGAGGAGTCTTATGGGTACATGCTCAGGAGTGGTATGGCTGGGTCAGGTGGCAAGCTCATTTTGAGTCTTCCAAGGGTTCTCCACACTGTTTTCCATAGTGGCTGTACAAGTTTATGTTCCCACTAGCAGTGGATGAGTGTTCCCCTTTCCCCACAACCTCTCAAGAACTTGGTATCATTTGTTTTCTTGATCCTAGCCAGTCTCATTGGAGTAAGATGATATCTTAAAGTGGTTTTGATTTGCATTTCCGTAATGATTAATGATTAATGATGTGGAACACTTTTTAAGATGTTTCTCAGCCATCTTTAATTCCTCACTTGTGAAGTCTCTGTTCAGCTCTTTGCTCCATCTATTGAGTGGGTCATTTGTTTTCTTTCTTCTTTGTTTTTTGAGTAGTTTATATATTCTGGAAATCAATGCTTTGTCAGATGTGTCGGTGGTGAAGGTTTCCTCCCACTCTATGGGATTTCTCCTCACTTCCTTGATTGTTTCTTTTGGTGTACAGAAGCTTTTGAGTTTAATGAGGTCCCATTTGTCAATTGTGGACCTTAATACTTGCACAGCTGCTGTCTGATTTAGGAAGTCTTTTCCTACGCCTATGTTTTTGTAGTCTGCTGCCAACATTTTCTTCTATCACCTTCAGAGTTTGGGGTTTCATGTTGAGGTCTTTAATCCATCTGGAGTTGACTTTTGTACAGGGCAAGAGGTAGGGGTTTAATTTCATTCTTCTACAAGTGGTGATCCAGTTTTGCCAACACCACTTGCTGAAGATGCTGTCTTTTCTCCATTGTGTCTTCTTAGCCCCCTTGTCAAATATGAGATGTCTGAAATTGTATGTGCTCAAGTTTGGATCTTTGGTTTTGTTCCATTGGTCAACAGGTCTGTTTTTGTGCTAGTTCCAAGCTATTTTTATGACTATAGCTCTGTAGTATAGTTTGATGTCTGGTATAGAGATCCCCCCTGTATTGCTCTTTTCACTCAGGGTTGTTTTGGCTATTCAGGATCTTTTGTTTTTCCAAATAAAATTAAGGACTCTTTTCCAAGCCTGTGAAGAAACTCTTGGGGATTTTAATTGGGATTGCGTGAGTTTGGGTAGAATGGACATTTTTACTATATTGATTTTCACAATCCATGAGCATGGGAGGTTTTTCCATCTTCTGATGTCTTCTTCAATTTCTTTCTTCAAGGCTTTAAAATTTTTGTTGTAGAGATCCTTGGTGTCTTTGGTTAGGTTTGTTCCTAGGTATTTTACTGTTTTTGAGGCTATTGTGAGTGGGAAGTTCTCCTTGAATTCCTTCTTCAGTTGCTTGTTGGTGGTGGTGTAAAGAAAGGTTAATTTTGTATCCTGCCACTTTACTGAAGCTCTTAAGCATTTCTAGGAGTTTTCTGGTGGAGTTTTTAGCATCCCTTAAGTAAACAATCATATCATCAGCAAAAAGGGATAGCTTGATTTCCTCTTTTCCAATTAGTACTCCTTTAATTTCCTTTTCTTGCCTTATTGCCCTAGCAAGTGTTTCAAGCACTATATTGAAGATGAGTGGTGACAGGAGGCAGCCTTAGTGAGTTCCTAACTTTAAAGGGAATGCTTCTGTCATTTCCCCATTTAGGATGATATTGGGTGTGGGTTTCCTGTATATGGCTTTGATTACATTGAGGAACGATCCCTCCAATCCAATTCCCTATAGGACTTTAAGCATGAAGAGATGCTGGATTTTGTCAAAGGCTTTCTCTGCATCAATTGAGATGGTGGTGTGGTTTTTGTCTTTCAGTCCATTTATATGCTTGATGATATTTATTGATTTTCATATGTTGAACCATCCCTGCATCCCTGGTATGAATCCAACTTGGTCATGATGGATGATCTTCTTGATGTAGGTTTGTGTGCAATTTGCCAGTATCCTGTTTAGAATTTTGGCATCTGTGCTCATTAGTGAGATGGGTCTATAGTTCTACTTTTTGGTTGTATCTTTGCCTGGTTTTGGTAATAGAGTGATGCTGGCTTCATAGAAGGAATTTGGGAGAATTCCCTCTGTATCCTTCTAAACAATTTCAGTAATAATGGTTGTAAGTCTTTTAGAAATGTTTTATAGAATTCTGCCATGAAACCATCTGGGCTTTTTTTTTTGTTGGGAGGTTTCTTATTACATCTTCAATTTCTTCATACATTATGGGTCTTTTTTTTGTTGGGAGGTTTCTTATTACATCTTCAATTTCTTCATACATTATGGGTCTGTTTAAGCTGTCGAGCCCTTCCTATCATTGAGCTTTGGTGATTCCCAGGATTTCAGATATTCATCTATTTCTTCTAGGTTTTCAAACTTTGTAGAGGTTTTTGAAGTATTCCCATATGATTGTCTGGATCTTTCCCTTGTCTGTTGTGATATTTCCCCTTTCATCACAGATTGTATCGATTTGGAGTTGTTCCTTCTTCCTTTTGGTTAACTGGGCTAGAGGTCTCTCTATCTTGTTCATTCTTTCAAAGAACCAACTTTTGCATTCACTGATTTTTTTGTATTGTTTTCTTTGTTTCTATTTCATTGATTTCTGCTCTAACTTTTGTTATTTCTTCCTGCCTGTTGCATTTAGGGTTCATCTGTTGTTGCCTCTCAAGTGCTTTGAGCTGTAGTGTTAGATCATTCACTTGTGCTCTTTCTGTTTTTCTAATGTAGGCACTGAGGGCTATAAACTTCCCTCTTAGGACTGCTTTTAAAGTATCCCATAGATTTTGTTGTGTTGTATTATCATTTTCATTCAGTTCCAGGAATGCTTTTATTTCTTTCTTTATCTCTTCCTTGCCCATTCATTATTCAAGAATGTGTTTTTTAGTCTCCATGTGTTCTTGTAGATAGTAGGGCTTATCCTGGTACTGATAGTCAGCTTTATTGCATTGTGGTCTCATAGCATGCATGAAATTATTTCAATCTTTTTGTATTTGTGCAGGTTTCTTCTGTGTCCTACCATGTGGTTGATTTTGGAGAATGTTCCATGGGGTGCTGAGTAGAAAGTGTATTCTCTGGTATTAGGTTGGAATATTTGGTAGATGACTGTGAGGTCCATTCAGTGTATCATATTGTTCAGTTGAGATGTCTCTCTGTTTATTCTTTGTCCTGTTGGCCTGTCCAAAGGACTCAGTGGGGTATTGAAGTCCCCTACTATGAGTGTACTGGGGTTAGTCTGGGCCTTGTGGTCCTGGAGAATTGTCTTTATAACATTTGGTGCACCAGAGTTTGGTGCATATATATTCATAATTGTGAAATCTTCTGGGTGAATTGTTCCTTTGATAAAAATGTAATGGCCTTCTTTGTCTCTTCTGATTACTTTTACTTTAAAGTCTATTTTGTCTGATATTAAAGTAACAACACCTGCTTTCTTTTTGGTACCATTTGCTTGGAATATTTTTTTCCATCCTTTCACTTTTAGGTGGTGCCTATCCTTGAAGGTAAGATGCATTTCTTGTAGTCAGTATATTGATGGGTTCTGTTTCCTAATCCAATCTCCCGGTTTATGTCTTTTGATTGGGGAATTTAGTCCATTAATATTTATGGTTATGACTGATAGGTTTGTGTTGCTTCCTTTCACCTTATTACCCATTTGCAGTTTTGGTTTAGGTTTCTACTTCTGCAGTTATGCTTTTATTGATTTCTCTTTCTAGGTGCCTGGGGATGGTTGCTCCTTTCTTCTGTCCTTCGAATTGCTTCAAGTATTCTCTGAAGGGTTGGTTTTCTGGACATGTATTCTTTCATCTTGTTTATGTTATGGAAGGTTTTTCTCTCTCCTTCAACTATAATCAACATTTTTTCTGGTTATAGTAACCTGAGTTGGCATCTATAGTCCTTTAACACCAGGAATGCTTTGCTCCACATTCTTCTTGCTTTCATAGTTTGCACTGAGAAGTCAGTTGTAATTCTGATAAGTTTCCCCTTATATGTAACTTGTTGTTTTTCTCTAGTGGCTTTCAGAATTTTGTCTTTGTTTTGGGAGTCTAGGGTCTTAACTATGATATGGCATGGAGAGTTTTTTTCTGATCTTGTCTATTTGGAGTTCTATGTGCTTCTTGTATTTGTATTGGTTCGTCTTTTTTTAGTTTGGGGAAATTTTCATCTATTATTCTATTGAAGATCTGATCAATACTAGTCTCTTGGGATTCTTCTCCTTCCTCTATTCCTATGATGCGGAGGTTTCATCTTTCAATAGTGTCCCACAGTTCCTGGTTGTTCCACTTTTGTATATTTTTAAATTTTTCATAATTTTTCCTTGAGGTTTTTAGTTGTTCTGTGTTATCTTCCAGGTCTGATATTCTTTGTTCTGCTTCCTCCATTCTGCTTCTGAGGCTTTTTCCATTCCTTTCTGCTTGATTGGATGAGCGTTTGATTTCCTTTTTCATTTCCTCTTCTGATTTCTTCCACTTCCTTTTGGAGCTTTTCAATCTCTTCCTGTAGCTCTTTGCTTTGCTGGTTGGTTTCCTTATCTTTTTCTGTATGGGATCTTTTCAGTGTTTCCACTTCCTTCTGGAGTTTGTCATTCTCTCTCTCTAGGTCCTTCTTGAGTTTTTCATTCTCTTTTCTTAATTCCTTCATTTGCTCTTTATAGTCTTGGACTTCTTTAAGTATGTTCACAATTGTACTTCTAATATCTGTGTCCTGGGCCATCCCCAGGGGGGATCCCACTGTAGGAATGTTCCACAGGGTTGGTAGAGCTTGGTGTGGAATTATCGTGCACCTTTCCCATGTTGTCTCTTCTTCCTGTCCCTGGCATATGGGTTTCTCTTCGCCTGTATTCCAATGTGAATCCCAAATGCCTCTTCACTGTGTTGAAGGCTTGCTTTGCTTGCCTCCATCAGATGCCATATTTGTTTGATTGATTTGTTTTTCTCCTTTTCTCCTTGCTTATGGAGTGTTGACTTGTCTAAGCTTTAGGCTTTCTATTGGAAGTCTAACTCACTCTTTCCTTTCTGTTCTGAAGGTTCTCTAAAGAATCCACTTGGACACTCCTGTGCTTCAGGTGGTCTTGGGAGATCCCCCAGGAACTCTTTCATCTCTCTCACTAACTTAGAAACATCACAAGAACATTATTCTGTTCAGTACAGTGTCTACCAATCTGCAAATAAATAGTTCATACTGCAGAAATATTTACTGAATAAATCTCCAATAATATTTATCATCATGAAAATTTATTTTCAAAATATTCCCTATTAAATATTTTAATTAAATATTTTTAAATATTTTTTTTCCTTTTCAAGGACTATATTTTAAATATCAAGTCACATTTCTTTGAGGATTATCACTGCCTGGGTCATAGCAAGTACAATGTTTTGACATGAATCAAGTCAGTAATATGAAACTGAATAGAACTTATTTTAAGCTTCACACTAATGAAGGAAGGAAATAAAAATCATTTGGAAATGAGCTGCCAAACACTGGGCAGCCTGCTAATGTAAAAAAATGGGCTGTTTCTTTTTACCATCTCTAAGTTATTGGAATGGCAGGTGCGCCTGTTTTATGTTGCAGTTCCTGTTTTGAATTGAAGAGTAAACTTTGCCTGTATCCAGTTAATCATCTGAGCCTGTTGGAAAACTTAATTGAGAGGTCATTACTGGCTCTGCTTCCTTCTTTCTCCACATCTCCACAGCACATCAAGAATCACATTGATGCACAGCTTTTCTGGCAACTCACATGGCACATTCTGAAGCACAGATCATGGCTGTTAGACCTGCCAGATGTTCCTGGTCCCTTGCTGCAATTAAGTTCCAACATAGCCTGATTTAAAAGATCAGGAAACCACAGCTCTAATTAAGAATATTCATGAGTTTGCACCCTGGAAAACTGGCAGTCACATGATGTGCCAGAGTGGACACCATCTTTTGAGAAAGGAAAAAATAAGTAATAATAATATTCAAATTTTAAATAGCCACCAAGAATATACTATGGGGCATTCTATAGTGAAATGTGTGTGTGTGTGTGTGTGTGTGTAATTGAATGGGCTATTTAAACTCAGTGAACTTGTCTTAATAAAATTTAAAGGGCTCTACTAGAGACTCCTAACACTGGCTGCATATTATCATCGGAAAAGCTTAAAAAAGAAAAGCACTCAGGCCTGGGTTCTCTCCCTCCCACACTTGGGGACCAAGAAAAAGGAACAGCATTATTGTTGGCATCCTCATCACCACACATAAGGAGTCACCTCTAGGCAGTTGCTATGGTAACCATGAGAGGGTTCTTCTTAGGCATTCAAAATGAGAAATCAAAGCATGTCCAGCCAGACTAGGAACAGGTGCCATGTATAGCACCTAATTTTGACCATCCATTGGTTGTCAAAGGTTATCACAAGTTTCTAACACCCACCTCCAGATGAAACAAAGAAAATGGTCTTCATTCTGAAACTTGCCTAAAGTATTAGGATTCATAGTTTGCGAATCCTTTTCTCCTGGGTCCATTGTGATGGGTGGAGTCAGAACCCCTGAAATGAGGCAGAACATACCACATCAAGTTCAGAGGCTGGAATGCTGTCTGTCATTGGCTAGGATACTTGGGGAAATCCCTAGTCCTTTTTGGTTAGAATTTCCTTATCTAATGAAGAAAGGGTTCCAAAAGTGCACTTTAGCCATGTAGGAGTTGGAAGAAACCTCAGAGTGAACAGGCTTTGATTTCTAGTGGACAGTCTGATTTTGCAGCTTCTGAAACAAGCCATTTCCCCCTCTTTCCAGAGCTAGTTCATGGTTCCCTCCAGAACACACCCCTCCCTAGTGGTGTGTTCTGACCCCTCCCACCCCCAGCAGGCTTCAAAAACACATTTCCACATTCATCACTGAGTTTGAGAGATGTAACTGAAGCCCAGGAATCCAACAAAACATAATTACAAGGCCTTATATTTTTCCCAACTTTTATTGAGTTTTTGTGCGTTTCATATGATATATCTTAATCAAATTTAGAGCCTCTCACCCTCTCAACCCCCATAGCCCTCCCCATCAAAGTTCATGCACCCTGTCACATATGCTAAGTCCTATCCAGTCATGCATTTGTACCCAGATGTCCCTCAGTGCAAGTTCATCCACTGGAGTCTAGTCAGCATATATAGAGTCACCCCACAGTAGTCATTTATTGATAGTTCCTTGGCTAGGGTTGGGACCTATGACTCATTTCCCCTGTTATATCCTGGGTTTTTGTCTGACTGAGTAGGCATGGGTCTTGTGCATGCCGTCGCCATTGTTGCAAGTTCATGAGCAAGTTCCTAGAGGCCTGAAAGCCTCTACTTTATGTTCATGCACCAACCCTGGCTCTTACAATCTTTCTGCCTCCTCTTTCATAATGGTTTCTGAGTCATTGGAGGGTGAGGTTTAGTATAGGAGTCCTATGCAGGGACACGCACTTCATAGTCTCTTATTCTCTAAAACTTAGCCAGTTGTGGACTTCTGTGTGCATCACACTGTTGTATGAGGAAGGTTCGGTGGTGAGAGTTGAGGCATGTTTTAGTAGTTTCTCTACATCTTGTTCCACCATGTTCCATGTACTTAGGTATACAAGTTTCACTGTAGATGTGTCACTTAGGGCTTGGGCATTTCTCAGACATATATTCTCTGTGCATGACCAGCTGTAATATTTGGCTGTATTTACAGTGTCACCCATGAGGTTCCCTCCCACTGAGAGGGTTTTAAGTCCAATTGGACAGTTGCTAATTACCTCCTAGATAAAAGTGCCACTATTGCACCAATAGAGATAGTTTGCTGTATTATTAGGCTTTACAGCTGGGCTCACCATTGATTGATTTTCCTCCCTTAGCAGCTTGCATACTATCTTCTAGAATACGCAAGCATAATATCTTCTAGAATATGCAAGCCAGTCTTCAGGGAGACTTCAGGCTTGAAGCCTTATCTTAAAGTTATGGTAAAATACAAACTTCTCATGTTGTTGTTGTGCTTGATAATTTCAGGATGTGAATCTGGGGGTGCAGGGAGCAAGTCTTGTTATCATATAGGGGGAACACAATAAAACGTGGAACTAATTGGAGAGCAGCTTACCTCATTTAAACTCCTCGATCCAGCTATGACTGATGTTGGAGTAGTTTTCAACTATGGAAATCAATGAAGTCCCTTTTAAGAATTAAGTCAGTTGGGGCCAGATTCCTTTCCCTTGCATCCCAAAGGGTTCTAATAGACAGGACACCCTCATCTTGTAGACTTAGGATACCACTGCCAAGGATGTGGACTGGTTTAGACCTCACTAAAGTCAAAGGGGGACAAGAACAAGTTTCAAGCTTCTCAGTTCAATAGCTTTCAAAGAAACATAAAAATCTTGAAATGTTAATAAAAGTTCTAACATCTTTGACATCCCCTTCAGCCAGGCATTCCCTTCATTCCAGGGACATGTCTCCTTGCCATTCTGGAGAGGTTTATTTCCCTCAAATCCTTTGCCATCTGTGCATACATTATTTTGTAACTTGTTTATCTAATAAGTAAACTAACAAGAAACAAACACACTGACACTCTACTTCTCAAATAACCATTTCAGCACAATCTAGATACAATAAACAGTGGGACGCTTGAGTTTTAAGGTTTTTTTTTTTTTTAGCAGACTTACTTTTCAAGCCTGTTTTCCAATAGTTTTTTCTTTTATTGCATTTTTGGCATGACAACCTCAATTTCTGGTCAGAGACAGAAGAAATGGAGATCTTAAGAAGAAAGAATATAAAACTAGAAGAGCTTGATATTCGCTAAAATTGGGCTCTCTAAACTGTCCTTCTCAATCTGTAGCTAGTGAGTTGAGAACCGAATTGCTAAGCATTTTGCTAAATCCATCAATACAGCTTAAGAAGTTCCATTCTCTACAAATGGTGTGCTTCCACCATCTGCCTCTGCTCCTGGACTTTGAGGTCCTGTCTTGCACGGACCTTGTTTTAATACTCTTGGAGTCTTACAAACACTTATTCACTTTATGTACAAGCTTTATGAATATGCATTTAGGGGGCATTTAGAATACACTCTACTTCCATTTGTTGAGCCTAAACTGCCCCCCTTTAACTAGCACCATGCTCTAGTACCAAGTTCATTTTTTATTAGCATTAGAAGACTTTCCAATATATTCAAATTAATTTTGAATTTTGAAAGTTCACACATGGGACATGTTTAATCAAGCAGAATCCCATTGGATTTGAGGTCCTGAGAAGTATCATATCTAATTGTCATATTTTCATGTTCATGCCTTCAGTAATCAGCTAGAAGTGATGTTATGGACTGCCACTCAGAGGCAGTATGGATTGTGAAAATCAACATTGTGAGATCTTCTCAAATCTTCTTTGCTATCCTTCCCATTTGTCTCACATCATCTGGGATGGAAAAAGTGCGCAACTTCAGTTTTTATACACCTTGAAGAACTGCAGATCGCTAGAGAGAGAGACAATAATAAGAACCTTCCTGAGTTTCATGTTACTGTGTTTACATGGATATTCATTAAGTTCTCTATTTAAAAAATAGAGAGGTAGAGAATGCTTTTTAGTATTTTTTACTGAATTTTTGTATATATCATACAGAACATCTTAATCATCTTTATATCCCCTTCCCGTCTGGCACCCTCCTGTAGTCAGCTCCCACTGGTATTCAGACATTCTTTGATTTGTATTAAACCCTATTACATCAAGTTAGTGTCCACAGACATCCTTCAGTGCACATTCATCCACTGGGGTCTAGACTCTATCTAGAGTCCCTCCCTTTAAGATTATCAGCTCTTCTTCATCCAGCAGTAATCAAATGCCAATAATTCTTCAACTGAGATTGGGGCCTGCTGCCTATTTCTACAGTTCTGTGCTGGGATTTTGTCTGGTTGAGTTTGCATGGGTCTTATCCATGTTGTCATCATTGCTGCAGGTTCATATGAGCAGGGTCCCAGGAGCCTGTAGGACTCTATTTCATTTTGGTCATACACCTCCTCCCTGGCTATTACAATCTTTCTGCTCCCTCTTCTGCAATTGTCCCTGAGCCCAGGTAGGTGGAGTTTAATAGAGCAGTGCTGTCCAGGGACCCACACTCTGCAGACCCTTATTCTCACACTTTGCCAATTTGTGTTCCTGGCCTTCTGAGGGAACTTCATTGATGAGAATTGACAGATGCATTTGTGTTCTCTTTACCCCTTGTTCTATGTTGAGTGAGCTTCATATGTAGAGGTTGCATTGTAGATGTGCCGGTTAGGCATGGGAAATTCACAATCTCTGTGTGTGCCCAGTTGTGGAGCTCTGCAATAATCTCCATCTGTTGTAGAAGAAGTTTCTTTGATGAGTTTTGGCTGGGATGGTTGTCTGTAAATATAAGGATCCATATTTTGCACATAGTATGAAATTACATTTGCCTAGGGATACAATAACCTTGGCATTTTCTCTAAGATCTATGACCTTGCCAGCCATGTTACATTTGGCTTTAAGTCCACTTAGGTGGCTATTGATTACCCCCAATATAAAAGTGCCAGTACTTCACCAATTTGCTGTGATAGCCATTGATGTGGTTTTTAGGTCTTAAAGCTGTGGTTGGACCATCAACTCATGTTCTCTCTTAACAGCTTGCATAGTACTCTCCAAAGCTATGGGAGCTAGTCTTCAGGAAAAGGGGCTTCTAGGTCAGTTCCAGCTCCCTTGCTCCAAATACTGTGTCCAAAGTATGTCCTGTCTTCAGCAATAGAGTCTTACCTTTAAGCTCTCGGAGGCAATCAAGGGCTGTGGCAAAAGCCTGTGTAATTTTGGGAGTCTTTTGAACTATCCTGACCATCAACAAACAACCCTCCTGTCTGGCACTCCTTCTTAAGCTACACACCCATGAGTCCATGCTTATGTAGAAATGTTTGCATAATTTGTCAATAGATTTTTTTTTAGTCCCCCTGACATTTTACACTAGCTAGTTATGATTTATCTCCCCCTCCTCAAAGATAAAGAATGCTTTTTTAACTTTGAGGGGTGATATTAAATTTATTGGCATATAACTATTAACTTTCAAAATTCTGTAATGTATAGAAGAATAAGATGAATACCCACTTTGAAAAATTAGAAAAAAAACTTATCTAAACAGTTGGTACTGGAGATTTCAGTTTTATTTTTCCACTGGAAGGATGGCTCAGCAATTAAGCTGAGTTGCTCTTGCAAAAGACCCAGATTGCATTCCAGCACCCACAGGGCAGCTAACAACTGTCTATAACTCCAGTTCTAGGGGATCCAACACCCTTTTCTGGCCTCTAAGGGCATTGCACACATGTGTGCACTTACATACATACAGGCAAAACACTTATACCAATGTAAATAAATAAATAAATAACATTTTCAAGTAGAAAATTATTTTCAAATTTGTGTACAAATTTATAAGGAGAGAGTTGTTAGCATTGCATATAATTCATTCAGTCATCACGATATCCCTAATAAAATAGATATTCATGTGCACATTTTATAAATGGAGACTAGCTTTGGGGACGCTGATAGCTTTTGTAGATGGCGAGCCACTGAAATGAACCGGAAAGTCCTAGTTTCTGTCCTAACCACATAGCTTTCTGAAACATGGCCTCAACAACTTGAAATAAACTTTATGTATTGGGTTTTGGATTCTGTGCCATGTTCTGTACACCTGCTAGCTTTGTTAACACACAGGATCCTGGAAGAAGATAGTGCTATCTGTACTTACAGATCAGGAAATAACCACAAGTATTTTCCTCAAGATCAGAACTCATAGGTGGGAGAATGATCCACTCACACCGAGGCAACACAGCCTCTGTGTTGGGCAGCCCAGGACCAAGAGTTGTACTTGAATGAGTAGCATGTTTCCTCCCCGGAACTTTCAGTTAGCAAAATATCATTGAATAGAGGTATTGATGTTTGCAGTAACTAAAGAATAAACACTGTCATGCATTTGTTTCTCTCAAATTAGACTTTTATCTCCCCAAAGGATCTTCAGACACTTCAGAGCCTTCTAAAGCATTCTTAGAGAATTACTGAACTAAGGTAAATCCATTTGCTTTCAAATATAAAAATATTACCTGCTTCTACCCTAGGATTCTTAAAATAATCAGGGACTCCTTTTTTACCCTTCCCCAACCAAATCTTTCTCAAGGCAAGAGCTTCCCTTGGCCCTGCTACCGCCCGCCTGCTGTCTGCAGCCCTCGTCTTGTCTCATTTCTCTATTTGCCATGACACTCCATGAAGGCTCTGTCTCATCTGCTCCCGTCTCTATACCACCCAGTCCTTTCTCAAGACTCTGCAATCTTGCATTATCTGAACCCAAGTACTTAAATTTCAAAGACCAATAGTTTTCCAAAGTACTCATCTAATTATCTTTATTTACTTCTACCAATTCCTGGTTACAAGACCAAGGCTGGACCCCTAGACTGGGCTTCCTACATTCTCCACAAGCTGCTTGAGATACATGAACACCTACCTGACCCCTGTAACTAGTGGATGCAAATAGCAGTGCATCATAAAACTGCTGTCTTTCATGATTCCTTACACATTTTTTTTTTTTTTTCTTTTCTTTATTTATTTTTTGTGGCGGCGTTTCCTGCAGTCAGATGTCACGCAATCCTGCTAAGGGAGACGGCTGCCAGCGGCTTCTCCCTGGGGAACTGGCACTTTTCACAGGTACCAGCTGGCTGTGGAAATGTTTTTTTCTATAGCCAAATCTGGGCAACTGGTCGCCCCTCAGATTTAGGCCGGAGAGCCTATCTATTCCCGCACCGCCGCACCCCCACCCTACCCCCGCACCCGCTCAAGGCCTTGCGTCATCACTTAATAACTCTGCAAGACGGGGTTGATGACCCCAAGACCTGAATTTTGGACTGGTGGCTGATGTGGGGTTCTCCAGTCTCACCCTAGCAAACAACCAAGTATGACAGACTTACAAATACGCATATATGAAATAATGGACACGGGATCTTGCTAGATGAAGAAGAATCTAGATAAAAAAGAATCCATTTACTGTATGCAGCAAATCACTTATATAGGCAGAATGGTGTCATCTCCCAGGGGCCAATGCCACACCCCCTGCATCGGGTCTGTGCTCTCGCCCATGGGGCGGGGTCACATAAAGACCTGTAGGCAGGCAATTAAGATAATGCCCAGCCTCCTATGGCCTGCATTCTCCTACAGTGTCAGGTAAGCATAGTAGTTTTCTTATCAGCCAGATGAAATGGGGCTAAGAGTACCAGTAAAACAAAGACTTAAATGATAGAAAAACATCAAATTGATTTTCCAGAATTTTCCTACAAGAAAATCTAGAATGAAGATATTTTAACTTTAGCATACATAGTGGATCTGAACACTAGTGTTTTTTTTTCTCTCTCTCCCATTTAATTATGTTAGAGATAGGGTTGAAAATAGATTGTGTCAGATTTCAGTGACTGAAGAAGAAAAAGAAAATAGATTGTGATATTTTCAATCCTTAGTTCTTGAATCCTTTGAATGGTATTAGACTTCAAGGAATTCAGTTTTTTCCTTTTTTTTTTTTTTTTTATGTTTTTTTTTTTTTTGTCTTTTCAAGACAGGGGCACCCTGTAGCCCCAGCTGTCCTGGAACTCACTCTGTAGACCAGGCTGGCCTTGAACTCACAAAGATCTGCCTCCCAAGTGCTAGGATTAAAGGTGAGTGTCACCACACCTGGCCAGGACAGTTTTCTATTGAAACTGAGTTTCAATTACTTGACTTATGAAATGGAGACATTTACAGTATATGCTTGATACTATTCAGAGAATTAAAAGAAATAATGCTTATAAAATGCTTGGCAAAAAGATATTGTATAAATACTAGTCTCTACAGTGGCTGCCATAGCAACTGCTCATATCATATATCAATTACATCAATCATTATATACGTGTATATATATGTATATTAGATTCCTAGCACTGCATTGATAAAATAGTTTAAAATGAGAGAAGTGTATTCTCTCCCAGATGGAGGCCAGAAGTCAGTGTCATGGTGCAGTAGGATGACACTCTTTTTGGAAGCAACAGAGAAGAAGCTGCCTCTTGGCTTCTCTAGCTTCTGATAGAATTCTTTGGCTTGTGGCTACCTCACTCTGCCTCTGTCTTCAAATCATGTTCTTTTATGTTTATGTGGGTTGGGTTACTCTCTGTTTCTCACAAGGATGCTTGGGATGGCATTTAGGGACTATCCAGATTTTCTGGGATAATTTCTTTAATTTGATCACATCTACAAAGGCCCTGTTCTAAATAAAGTTGTATTTATTGGTTTCAGGGCCTATCTTTGGTGCAATTAGCAGCCTACTACCCCAAATAAGAAGTTACTTGACAGTTCTTTCATCTATGTGCTTTTCATAGCATCTAGAACTATAGAGGATGATGGGTTAATGGGTGCTCACCAAGTTATTAAAAAGTAGATGTATGATAAGTCAGTTGTCAAAGAGGTCCAGGCTCGGGCAGATGATCAGAGTATATATGTCCATAGTCTGATTTTTTTTAATGTCAAATCAGGAGAAGTTCCCAATTATCACCCAGGTGATTAAAGTCCAGCATTAAATATTTTATAATTGTTCAATAATTTTATATATCAATAAGGTATTTTAAAATTACTATTAAAATTATATCATATATCAAACCATTACCCATATGGCTCAGTTCTTCCCTGAGCAGCTTCATGCTAGAAGTCACGCAGTCTGCACAAGAACACAGCCCCTGTTTTGGGCCACCTTCTTCTCAGTCATGTAAAGATCCTAGCACAAATGTGCAACTCTTACTAAACTCCTATTCTTTCCTAATCTGTCTTGTGCCAGGACAATCCTGCCATTCATGCTGTCAGTGATGCAGCTCTCTACTTGCATAAGATATACCCCCAGCCCCTCCTGACGACACCCCCTCTTTCGTAAAGGAATGGAGGGACATTGACTCCATTAAGACACCAATGGAGGAGGCATTTTGGAGGTCTTTGAATTAATGGCCACTGATTTGCTTGAACCCAACTGCCTTCACTTCTTGCCATTTGCAGAGGTCACTAGCCACAGGAATGTATTAGGTTCCCTCCTGCTGATATATTCCATCTAGACATCAGATGTTTGGCAAATAGCCCACCTGAGTCCTATCTAAATAAGATGAATAATTCTTCAATGAGTGTGAGATTAAAAAGACAGAGTCTGTGTGTACAAATCCATTTTCTTCCTTAAAATTGTAGCAATCACAAACTGTGCTCCTAAGGAAATCCTGCACTTCTCATTGCAAAGGAGAAAACTCAGAAGAAAGCCTTGCTGCTGAACGGATGGCTCCGTCAAAGGAGAGCCATGGCACGTTCAATTCAATAAACTACTCAAGCTTCTGAGCGAATATATTATGGGAACACCATAGGCTACAGTTTAAAAGATTAGTCCAGGAAGAAACAATATACTAGTGTATTGGCTTTCTTGCTGGCAGTCTCAGCTTCAGGCAAAAGACAATGCTACCTGATAGTTGCCATGGTAACCAGGCAAGTGTTCAGCTGGAGCATTTCCAAACAGAAAAAAAAAAAAAAATAGCATATCGTACAGGAGTCGCTGTTTGAAGAGAAAAAAGATAGACAGCACTTAGAAAATGGCAGCCTATAGGAAAATACACAGCACAGGTTCTGCTTTTGTAAGGCCACACCACACTTGTTTGTGAGTTGCCAAACTTGGTGGCATGGTGGATAATTTTTAGAGCAACAATGCCAAGAGCTGTCCTGCAGTGGTGTGGAGGACCCTGCTCTGCTGAGACCTGAGCTTGCTCCTTCCCCCAAGGGTCATTCCTTCATGACCTGATGAATTCTCCTCTGGATCACACACCCACTTACCTAACTTGCCGCACCCTGGCTGCCCCGGAGCCCTGCACACTAATTTCTTGTTGGCCGAGGACTGTAAAGGTGGAGGGATTCATTCGATGCGCTTATTATAATCTTTTCAGCCTAGCTGAACCTTTTCCTATAAAACGGCTTGGTGCTTTACCTCTGCGAGTGGCTGCCTCACCCCCTCACCCTACAACCGGAATGCCCCTCCCCACTAGCATCCTTGACACTTTACACTTCACTCATTTGCATGTTGCCTGAGTTGTTTGGCTTCCTGGTCACATATTATTCCCATGGGCCCGATCTAACCTTTCATTTGACACCTAGCCAATGTTTAAAGACTGAACTGACAACCAATCAGATTTCACATAACATTCTTGCCCATGTTCTTGGTAAGATTAGCACCGAGGGGTAAGCGTCCCCTTTAGAGCAAAGTCATGTTCCCTGCTTGCTACATGACCACCATCACTTACCTGCCTGGCACCTGTGACATCTAAAAGGCCAGAAAAGTCTACAGTCCTTGAGGTTAGGGACAGCAGCTGTGTGCTGTCCCTTTGTATATATTTCTAATATATTTCCTTCCCTCTTAAACTTACCTGGTAGATTCACAGTATAGGTTTAAATTATAAAAAAAAAGCATTTCATCTGTTTGATGCTTGCTCAGACTCCTCTGATGTGATGTGAATTGCATTGCCTGCATGCCTGACAATAATAAAATTATCACTGAAGGAGGAGTTTCTGGTAGTGAGAGTTCTACCTGAGGTGGGGCCCCAGCCTGGGTATCTTTTCTTTATATAAAGTAAAAGGAGGGAAGACTGGGTGAGTCCCTGTTGTGAAAACTATTGAAGAGCTCATCTAGGAATCTATTCTTTTTCTTTTTTTTTTTTGGTCTTTTCGAGACAGGGTCTCCCTGTAGCCCCAGCTGTACACCAGGCTGGCCTTGAACACACAAAGATCCTCCTGCCTCTGCCTCCCAAGTGCTAGGATTAAAGGCACGTGCCACCACCCCCGGCTAGGAGTCTATTCTTATGGTCTTCATCCATCCATCCATCCATCCATCCATCATTCATCCATCCATCCATCCATCATTCATTCATTCGTTCAACTGATCAGTAATTCTATCACTGTCTGGCTATACTTGACAATCACATTCTAGAGAGGAATAATAGTGTGGAACAGGACCCAAGCCTCCACCATCATATTTATAAGCTAGTGGACTATTTTTCTTTTCTTGACTCTCAAAAGCTACAAATAAACTTCACAACCAATTCTGAGGCGATCAAACTATACAGTAGACAAGTCAAAACTAAAAACTAGGAAATATGAATGCCTCTAAAACATACATCCAGATAGTTTAACTTCCTGACACAGAGATAAAGTAATAACATGTCTGCTTACTCCCCACATCTGGTCTTTTTTCATGAGCCGATAACGGCACAGTCTTTTAAGAGGGCATGTTGGCAATAAATGTGAAAACTTGATACATATTTTTAAATTTAGTAATACAATTCCCAAGACTGATTCTTTGGCAATGAGAATGGGCATAAAGATTTAGCTATGAAGATTTGTGTGGGCTGGGGAGATGGTTCCAAAAATAAAGCTCTTGCCATGAAAGAATCAGGACTGAAGTTTGAATTCCCAGAAACTAGATACAAGCTGGGCAGGCATGATGGGCACCTGTAAGCCCAGCACTCTGGCAGAGACTGCGGAATCCCCAGGGAAAGCTGGCTAGAGAGACTACCTGGAATTGGTTCAGTGAGAGATCCTACCTCAGTTAAGAAGAGAGTGACCAAGGAAGACACACACAATCAACTTAGGCCCTCCACATGAACACATGAACCCCCATATTACCTATATGCATCCATATACACATGCACATACCACATAGACATACACATGCAAAAATATTTTGTAGACAGTTGTTAATAATATTTATATGTAAGTAAATAGCCACAACTAAATATCCAGCATGTGTTGATCTCATCCTATATGAGCCCAAGTGACCTTTGGGAAAGAGGTGTTCTTGCTGGCTGAAGATATAGCTTGGGAAGTTCCTAGTCCCTGTGATGACCAGCCTTGAGGAACACAACTGCAAGCACACTGACACATTTAGTCTGCACACCATGTTTCTGTTGCTTGTAATAGTGAAAAATCAACACAGCCTCATGTTAGTAACTGAATTAGTAAATTATAGAGCAGCCATACCATGGAATGCTATTTAAACACACAAAAAAGATGTAGATGTAGATCTGCTCAATTAGAAAGATGATTGAAATGCACCAGCAAGCTGAGTGGAAATGGTGTTTATAATGTGGTCTTATGTGTGGAAGAGAATCGATTTACTGGCACGTGTGAGTGTGGAAACATTCAGCCGTGTTACACCCAGGTGCAATTCACACAGTTGATACAGTTACTGTTGGTAACACGGGTTGCTTCAGTATATCACTGTTTCTTATCTACATTTTTCTTTTAAAAATTGTGTGCCTTTAATCCTAGCACTTGGGAGGCCGAGGCAGGCGGATCTTTGTGAGTTAAAGGCCAGCCTGGTCTACAGAGTGAGTTCCAGGACAGCTGGGACTAAAGGGAGACCCTGTCTTGAAAAGACCAAAAAAAAAAAAAAAAAAAAAAATGTGATGTGTTCTTTCTACAACAACCTTTGTCCTTGCTGTTTAAAAAATATTGTGGCCTTATTGACTTGGTACATGCATTTCAAGTATTTATATGACACTCTAGTCTCTTGCTTCCCTGCATTAATATTGCTTCCTCTGGAGTGTTATAAAAGTCATCCTGGATTGAGAGAGGCCGGACTTGGGTTTCAGGCCAAGTTTGCCTATTAATGTGTTTGGGATGTAACCCGAGGGCTGTCACGTCAGCTCTGTGGCCTCGGCACTATGGGAAGATCTGAACTTTGAAGCCCCTTGCAGCTCTCACATGCTTTGCACTCTCCTGTATTCATTTTCCCTTTGATGACAGCCTGTAACCATTTCCAGTCTACAGGAGATGGAGTCGAGAAGCAAAATTATTTTGGCCTATAAAAAAGCATGGATAAACACCTGTCTAACCCATTTTAAGAAATAATAACATGACATTTGTAAACCACTTTGCAAATTCAGAGCCTCCCAAGAGGTTCTGAATTTGACTCTAGTTATTGTAGTAATTTACACGCCTGCATTTGGTTGAAGATTCACAAATGTGAGGGAGGGGTAATGCTTTCTCTTGCAGTTATTATAAATTCTGTATCTCCTATTACGTTCCTGGAGCAAAATGTATTTACGGCAAGCTACACACACACACACACACACACACACAAACACACACACACACACACACAAACACACACACACACACACACACACACACACACACACACATGCACAGTGACCAAGAAAAATACAATGGACATAGATCCCTTAGCTTCTTCTTTCTCTCCAGGTATATCTGTGGATAGTGATCCTTCCTGGGTGCAGTTTATCTAGGCTGGGATTGCCTATCAGAGTTTATATAATGGCTCTTAAGTATAAGAATGTCTTAAGTAGCAGGACCCAGTATTCTGAGAAGTTCTTTTCCTCAGGGAATGAAAATCTCAAGTGGTGTATGATTTTTCCCGTGACTTGCAAACAATTCTAATTTTGCTGAGCACAGTTTCTGTTAGGATGTTTTCACCTCAGGGTATGCAACAGAATTCCAAGCTTGATGTTCAGTACTTCGTGAAAAAGCAGATAAGCTGATAAATTTCCCAGCACCTATCACAGTCAGTTATGTGCAGAATTTGTGAAGTGCTACGGAGTTTTCAAACATAGGAAGAGATGAGGATGAGATGAAACATTGTTGTTTGGTCTTTAAACATTTCCAATTACTCAAAACTAACTCTAAAAAATGAAAAAGAAGGTGATTCATTTTGTTATTTCTTATTTTGAATTGGAGCACTGAGAGTATTTTTAAAAGTCTTGATTCTCAAGCTCATTTCAAATGTATATCACTCATATTTGCATAGAAGAAGAATCACTGTAATATGAATTTTCTTTGAAGCTGTTACAGATCTGAGCACCAGATGATTGTTAGAAAAATGAACTGTCAAAGGCCTGAGAGGGCAATTGTCACCTCCTCAAGCTCACAAACCAGGGAAATAGAAGATCTTGGGGGCTGGGGGGTGGCACACCTGTAAAGAACCTGAGTGATTCCTCAGAGCCCAGATCATGTGCACTTGAAATTCCAGTGCTGGGAGTTGGAATAAGGTATCCCTGGAGCTTACCAGTCAGAGAGCCTGGCCCACTTGGTGAATTCCAAACCCAGAGAGAATATGTCTCAAAAAACAAGATGAACAGCATCGTGAGAGATTGAAAAACCTGATGTTTCCTCTGGCCTCCACTCCACATCCATTCTCCTGCATACATCATGTACACACACACACACACCACACACACACACACTCGTGTGCACAAAAGGTCTCAGTTACCTACCCAGTGAAGACCTTAAATGATATGTTCTTCTGTTGAATGAGACTCCTTTCTAGAGTTTGCCCAAAGCTCTTCTTTATTTTAGGCCACATTGATTCCTTATCCCATTTACCATGCATTCCTTATTTGCTCATAACTTTACTCAGGACATTTGAAAGACCCTGGGTTCCTAAATAGCCATGGCCAGCACATGGCCCTGAAACATGTCCTGCTCATGAGAATGTCAGCCTCTTGGTGTATTGAATTATTCAGTAAACTACCAACTTTTTTCTGGTACATCAAAGCATGTATATTTGCTGTGGTACAGAGCTTGTTAATACTTATAAGAACTTTGTCACATTTCTAGTGTCTTATGAGCCAGTGATATCATATTGAGAGTCAGAAGTCAGCCATGTTGGAAATATTGACAAGTGCTACAAGTTGCCTCTTCCACAGTTGTTTGATAGATGTAAAGCAGCAAATCATTGTTTACAGATGGTAAGGTTAAAGACTAAATTCTGGCTTTCCAAAGTAACCATTTACTAGCCAGGTGACTATGTCCAAGTTATCAAATCTCTCTGAATCAGGTTCTTATAGATTAATAGAAGTTGTGTTCGACAAATTTTGTTTCACTGTGACAAAATACCTGACACAACCAAAGCTGAGGAATTTTATTTAAGCTCATACTCTCAGAGGTTTTGGTCCATAGCCCCAGGCTCTATTTATTCTGGGCCCATGATGAATCAGAACATCATGGTTACATGAATGTACACAGAGGTCTCTCACTTCATTGTGGAGGAGAAGCTGAGAGCCAGAGAAAAAAAGAATGGGGTAAAGACAGTATAGTCTCCAAGGGCGTAGCCCAGTGACCTGCTTCTTCAGCTAGGCTCCTAGTTTCCAGAAACATTGAAAAAATGGCCACCATTTGAAGATCAAGCTTTCAATACATGAGGAGGATACTCTTATTGAAATCATAATTTTCAACTTCTGGTCCTCAAAAGCTCATACACATTTAATAATGCAAAGTGCACTTAAATCCATCTCTAACCGTCTCCCCAGTTTAATATTTCCAGCATTGTTCAAGTCTAAGTACAGAGATTCACCTGAGATTCAAGGAAACTCTTGCCCGTGGGCCCATGTAAAATTATTCTTTAAAGCTACATATTTCAACATGCAATAGCATAGAGTGAACATTCTTGCTGGAAAAGGGAGGAATAAGAGAAAAAGCATGGAGAAGTAAACTGAGGCAACACACACACACACACACAAACACACACACACACACACACACACACACACACACACACATGCACAGTGACCAAGAAAAATACAATGGACATAGATCCCTTAGCTTCTTCTTTCTCTCCAGGTATATCTGTGGATAGTGATCCTTCCTGGGTGCAGTTTATCTAGGCTGGGATTGCCTATCAGAGTTTATATAATGGCTCTTAAGTATAAGAATGTCTTAAGTAGCAGGACCCAGTATTCTGAGAAGTTCTTTTCCTCAGGGAATGAAAATCTCAAGTGGTGTATGATTTTTCCCGTGACTTGCAAACAATTCTAATTTTGCTGAGCACAGTTTCTGTTAGGATGTTTTCACCTCAGGGTATGCAACAGAATTCCAAGCTTGATGTTCAGTACTTCGTGAAAAAGCAGATAAGCTGATAAATTTCCCAGCACCTACACAGTCAGTTATGTGCAGAATTTGTGAAGTGCTACGGAGTTTTCAAACATAGGAAGAGATGAGGATGAGATGAAACATTGTTGTTTGGTCTTTAAACATTTCCAATTACTCAAAACTAACTTCTAAAAAATGAAAAAGAAGTGAATTCATTTTGTTATTTCTTATTTTGAATTGGAGCACTGAGAGTATTTTTAAAAGTCTTTGATTCTCAAGCTCATTTCAAATGTATATCACTCATATTTGCATAGAAGAAGAATCACTGTAATATGAATTTTCTTTGGAAGCTGTTACAGATCTGAGCACCAGAGTGATTGTTAGAAAAATGAACTGTCAAAGGCCTGAGAGGGCAATGTCACCTCCTCCAAGCTCCAAACCAGGGAAATAGAAGATCTTGGGGGCTGGGGAGGTGGCTCACTGTGTAAAGAACCTGAGTGATTCCTCAGAGCCCAGATCATGTGCACTTGAAATTCCAGTGCTGGGAGTTGGAATAAGGTATCCCTGGAGCTTACCAGTCAGAGAGCCTGGCCCACTTGGTGAATTCCAAACCCAGAGAGAATATGTCTCAAAAAACAAGATGAACAGCATCTGAGAAGTTGAAAACTGATGTTGTCCTCTGGCCTCCACTCCACATCCATTCTCCTGCATGCATATGTACACACACACACACACACACACACACACACTCGTGTGCACAAAAGGTCTCAGTTACCTACCCAGTGAAGACCTTAAATGATATGTTCTTCTGTTGAATGAGACTCCTTTCTAGAGTTTGCCCAAAGCTCTTCTTTATTTTAGGCCACATTGATTCCTTATCCCATTTACCATGCATTCCTTATTTGCTCATAACTTTACTCAGGACATTTGAAAGACCCTGGGTTCCTAAATAGCCATGGCCAGCACATGGCCCTGAAACATGTCCTGCTCATGAGAATGTCAGCCTCTTGGTGTATTGAATTATTCAGTAAACTACCAACTTTTTTCTGGTACATCAAAGCATGTATATTTGCTGTGGTACAGAGCTTGTTAATACTTATAAGAACTTTGTCACATTTCTAGTGTCTTATGAGCCAGTGATATCATATTGAGAGTCAGAAGTCAGCCATGTTGGAAATATTGACAAGTGCTACAAGTTGCCTCTTCCACAGTTGTTTGATAGATGTAAAGCAGCAAATCATTGTTTACAGATGGTAAGGTTAAAGACTAAATTCTGGCTTTCCAAAGTAACCATTTACTAGCCAGGTGACTATGTCCAAGTTATCAAATCTCTCTGAATCAGGTCTTTATTATGAAATAGAAGTGTGTTCGACAAATTTTGTTTCACTGTGACAAAATACCTGACACAACCAAGCTGAGGAATTTATTCTAAGCTCATACTCTCAGAGGTTTTGGTCCATAGCCCCAGGCTCTATTTATTCTGGGCCCATGATGAATCAGAACATCATGGTTACATGAATGTACACAGAGGTCTCTCACTTCATTGTGGAGGAGAAGCTGAGAGCCAGAGAAAAAAAGAATGGGGTAAAGACAGTATAGTCTCCAAGGGCGTAGCCCAGTGACCTGCTTCTTCAGCTAGGCTCCTAGTTTCCAGAACATTAAAAAATGGCCACCATTTGAAGATCAAGCTTTCAATACATGAGGAGGATACTTCTTATTGAAATCATAATTTTCAACTTCTGGTCCTCAAAAGCTCATACACATTTAATAATGCAAAGTGCACTTAAATCCATCTCTAACCGTCTCCCCAGTTTTAATATTTCCAGCATTGTTCAAGTCTAAGTACAGAGATTCACCTGAGATTCAAAGGAAACTCTTGCCCGTGGGCCCATGTAAAATTATTCTTTAAAGCTACATATTTTCAACATGCAATAGCATAGAGTGAACATTCTTGCTGGAAAAGGGAGGAATAAGAGAAAAAGCATGGAGAAGTAAACTGAGGCAACACTAATTCCCGTATCTGCACATCCAGCACCCAGGGCATACAGTGTATGTGAAGTTCCATGGGTTTGGGCAGACCTGCCCCATGGCCCTGCTGACTGAAGCCCACATGACTTCTCTATTGGGCTGGCTCCACTCACTGTCCATGACTTCACTCTGTCAAAATTCCACAATTCTGACAACTCCAACACCCTGTGGTCTCTTGTGCTTTAAGCTTCATCTTCACAGCCTTATGCATTGATCTCTCAGGGACTGCATGTACCTATCCTATATGGCAGGCCTCCCAGGCTTGCCTTTGAAAAATATATTCTTGCAAAATGAGCATCATGTAGAGCATACCAAGGTCTGGGGCCTTTGGCCACATTGGTCTGGCCTTTGAGTGTGGTGATACGACCCCCAGAGAAGCAACTTCTTAGGTGGCAGTGCAGGTGCAGGGTGCTTCAGAGGCAATCTCTTCCCAAGGGAAAAGTTTCCAGTGAGTTTCCATTCTCATATCCTTTAGCTGTGATGTGTGGGGTCGAGCTCAGTCCCGAGATGCCCTCAAGGCACTTTCCCAACACTCTTTGCAAAGTGCTTCTTTTGCTAACAATGACACTACTATCTTTAACAGCCATACTTCCTCTATTCCAACTTTAAGTATGCCCTTTTCTCACTCAAATACAGGTTTTTCATGTCTTTTCACTATACTTTTTGCTCTTGATTCTCAGTGTAAACCTGGCTAAAAGGAGCAAGCAATAATGATACCTCAGCCCAAATGATGTACTTCCTTGAAATTCCTTCTATCAGATCAGTGTGTAACCTGTAAACTCTGCCTCCAACAAAGTCTCAGAACATGGACAAAGTGTAGATAAGTAATTTTCCGGTCTGTAACAAAAATGTTCATTAGTACAATTTCCAATAGAGCCCTCATTCTCATCTGAAACATCACAAGCAGTCTTTATGGTCCATTTTTCTACTGGCATTCTTTTTTTTTTTTTTTTTTTCTTTTCGAGACAGGGTCTCCCTGTAGCCCCAGCTGTCCTGGAACTCACCCTGTAGACCAGGCTGGCTTTGAACTCACAAAGATCCACCTGCCTACTGGCATTCTTATCTTCTGAGTTCAAACCAGACTCATGAAGCCGATCTTACAATACTCTGGTACTTCTCTACCCCATCTTTCTAAACTCTTCAAAAATTCTCTCTGCAAACTAACTCCAAAGACTTGAGAAGCACAAGTTTAGTCAGCAATGACCCCACTTCTCTGGTAGCAGTTTTCTATGTTAGTCTAACTTTTTTCATCATGAGAAAATTCTTGGTATAGATAGATGTTAAGGGAGAGAGGAACTGGAGAGGACAATAGAAAACACGTGATAAGAAGGCATAAGTTGGGAGTAACTCAGGGAAGAAAGGGAGCCCACTGGAGGAAGGAGAGGAGAAGGAGGAAGGAGAGGAGAAGGAGGAAGGAGAGGAGAAGGAGGAAGTAGGAGGGGAGGGGAGGTATGAGGGCAAAAAATGGCGCATGCAAATGAGGGCACCATGAGAAAACCCGCCACTCAGTGTGCTACCCTAGAAACTTAATTTTTTTTAAAGCACTCAAAAAATAAGTTAAGGAAGGAAGTATGCATGTTAGCTCACAGTTTCCCAGTCATTTAAAGCAGTGGTTAACGGAGAAAGTGGTGCACACTCACCAGCTAAAGCCTCCAGGTTTCCAGTTCTTGCCAAAGGGGAGTAATTAATATCATGTCAGTAAAAATGGACAAACAGAGCAGTGGAGCAAGGTAGGGAACTCAGCGGTAACCAGATGTGTATGGTCAACTACTTTTGGATAAAATCATTAAGAATATACTGTGCAGAAAACAATAGTCCATAACGTGTTTGGAAAAGTAGTTTTTTCCATTGAGATGATCTCGAGAAAGAGAATGTAGAATTATAAATAGCCTGAACCATGGATTGTTCTGCCACCTAAGAGTTTGATGAATTTGAATGCATGATTTAAACTCTGCTTTTAAACTCATGATTTAAACTCATGATTTTAAGTGTACGTACTTAAAAAAAATTATCGAGCTTTTGTGCATTTCAAACATACAAACTTTCTCAATCAAATTTAGACCCGTTTCCCATCCATGCCACCCCCACCAAAGCTCATGCATTCTGCCATACATGTTAAGTCCTGTCTTGCATTTTTTTCTTAGTCACTTTTTAAATGAAGGTGGTAATAGCAGATTTTAATGAGATGAAGTATATAACATTAGCTGGCAAAGTTTATAGCATTTGGAAGATTCTCATTAAATTTTAGTTTCTTTTCATTCTTTCCAACAGAGAGCCCAGAATATTTTGATCACTCTCCCTCTCTAACCTTCTACCTGACTTCTAGCAAAGAAGGATCTATTCCAAATGACATCATTTAGAAATTCAGACATTTACATCTTGACTAAATACTCCTTACTCAGTCATAGTTGGGAGTTAGTAATACCTCGATAATGAGCTCTGCTTTTATCCTCTGGGCCTTGAGTTGGTTTTCATTTCAGAACACAATGACAGGTTTGAGGGTTGTTCTCAGCCTGGTTACCTGTGAATTATCTATGAGTGTCACACCAAGTAAGAGAAGGAGCCAGCTGAAGAACAGAGAGTCATCTAAACTCACAGAAACTTTAAAATTTTTATCAACCATTAATTATCTATACCTACATCAGATCTGTGGGTAGATTCACCAGGTGAAGGAGAATAGGGTGGTGAGCCCAAAAATGAGCTATGCAAGGGATGGCTCTAAAGGAGAGAAGGACAGAGATGACTGGACTGGCTTCTCCAGACTCCCTTGGACTCTTATGAGAAAACTCTGGAGGACAAAAGCCGCCTGGCTACTTTCCAGTGCAACCACGTGATGATGGTTCTAATGCTGCGCATACCTTGAAACCATTATTTACTCTGTGTCTAAAATGGGAAACTGAAGTTTGACAAAGTCATTTGGACCAGTCAGAATCTCATGCAGAGCAATTGGTTGAGGGTTATTGGCACAGCAGGTTTCTCTGTCCATTAAGAGTGTGCTATAGGAGGTGGCCTCTCCTTGTGACTCTTCCCATCTCAAGCTCCAACCTACCTTTTCTGGATCTTCAGTCTGTTTCTCTGGTTACTTTTTAAGTGTCTCTCAGGAAAGCTTTCCCTCAATTTGGTGCTCACTCTGCCAAGCCCTCTGCTTCTTTTGTCCCTGTCTCACTGCTCCCTGACTGTTACTTTTTCATACACTATCTTTGAGAAACCACATGGGACTCATACTCTCTACATTTTTTTTACTTCCCCTCTTCACCCTTTTCTTGGCTGTTTAGATTCATTCCTCCTTTATATTCTTGCAGCAATATTTCATGTATTCACTCTTTTCCTCTCAATGGTTACCATCCTCCTCATCCCTCAATATTGTGAAGGTCGGCCTTCTTCATCAAAGTTAAGAAAAAGATTTTCTGACTTCCAAATCCCAGTTAACCATGTAGGGAATGGTGGAGTCTCTACTCTGGTCTCCTGGTCTTTTTCCTCTTGACCGGTGCATTGCTGACTTCTGTGTCTTGGTCAGCTGAGAAGCACCTGCTCCTCACCACACGGGTTGGCTCCATGCTGCTGTCACGGTGCAGCTTGACCTGGCAGCTGTGGTGGGCAGCTACAGTTAGCACACTGCCGGGCTACTCCTTCCAGCCACTGTGAGGCGCTTCGTAGACAGTGGAACCTGTGAGAAAAACATTCTGCCCCTCATGCCTCATTGTTCTTTCTTCATGGCCAATAAAATAGAAAACCAAGACTATCCGGTGTAAGAAGGAGGAAGAGGAGGAGAGGAGGAAGGGGATGTGGAGAGAAGGATAGCTCCTCTGCCTTCACTGACTCCTTCATACAAAAAAAGAAATGTCGTTCACCCATTGGCAGTGATGTTACAGGTCAGGTGTCCCCTGACTTGTAGATGGGGGACCAGTGTGTGAAAGTCTGTATGTCCTTGGGGGTCTCATTCATGTTGTCTCTGATAACGGGAACCTTGCATTAAAGAAGGTCAGATTATCCCAGAGTCTTCAATGCAGCTAGTAGAGGAATTGTCTGTTCTGTGGGTTTGAAGACTCTGGATGTGCTGGGGTTTTGAGGAAAAGGGAGTGTGAAGAAGCTTATATTGGCCTTAACTCAAACCTATCTTTAGTGTAGTCTTACTAGTGCTATATGAATTTAGTTCCTTAATCTGTTAATAGGCTTTGAGCTTGGAGAAGAAAGAAGGAGTGATTGCCAACTCAAGTGTCAATAAGATCATGCTTTTTGTTGCTGGTTATTAAATATATATATACATATAAAATAATATTCATCTACATTTTCATAGCTCACTTTTTCTTCTTACATAGTATTCTCACATCAATCCTAAGAAATAAAAGTGCTAAAAGCCATCTCATGCCCAGGATGATCCCAGCAGAAATTCTACTAGGAAGGCGACTCATAAAGAAAAGCTGCATCCTTTATATGGTGGTCTGACACAAGGAAGCAAGACAGCTTCCAGAGCTGAGTCCATGTTACCAGGCAGTGGAGAGCCATGCTGACAATCCCGTGTCATTCCTGACAGAGGAGACCAACATGTCTCCCTTGCTTTGTGTTCTGCTCTATTTAACACTTGGACCCTCACTCACTGTTATTAGTCATCTCTCAGTATCCTTTGGGGATAGAATAAGTACACAAAGATCTTTTCTTGTCACAATTCCCCAAACCATATAGAGTAACAGCTCTATGTGTAGCAGTCATATTGCATTAGGTATTACTTTAAATAATACAGAATTAAGTAATCCAGATTATGATGCAAAATCTGTGGGAGGATTGCCTAGGTTGTACACAAATACAATATCATCTAAGCATTTGAATCTTAGCTGGGTATCCTGGGATCAATCCACATAACTTGCCTGGGTTTATTTCTTTAAATTAAGCTACTTTCTCTATAGTTTTATGATGTTTCCCAGCATTCCATTTATCCATTCCTGCCTGCCACAGATTCTTCCTTAGTGTAAGTCTGCCTGGCTTATTTAAAATGCCTCTTTACATCTCATTAGCTAATTTTGTGCCTTGAGAAAGTCATTTTTGTTTTTCAACTTCACTTTTCTTAAATTTAAAATCAGACCATTAAATTAAGCATCTAAGTTCCCCTTCAGCTTAAACCCTGAGAAAACCAAGACAACTTGCTTTGTGGGGAGCAGGGATCCAGAGGCTCTGTTTGATAAATGTCCACTGCTCTCTCCATTAGCCCCTGGATGATTGGGAGACTTCAGAAAATGCAATCAGAGACTCTCAAGGAAACTACATAAATGAAGAATGTTTGAGGCACAATATTAGGGGCAATCATGGAAGGAGAGTATTTTTCCTTCAATGATGTGGTGGCTGATATGATAGTTCAGCTGATGCCAGGCACTGTTAGCTTAAGCTTTATTCCCTGAGAGAAGACAATGTTGGAACAAAGTGTACCATGATATTAGAAGTCTTTAAGATTTAGCTCTAAGATCTGTTCTTCATAAGGTTCAAAACAAAAGTTGTTTTTCATTTCTCAAATCAATAACATAAATACCTGGCCACAAGGAGAGGTGATTTGTACCAGCTCTGCCTGCTCCCCCAGCACACTTCACAGCATCCAAAGCAGAACCATAGTTTGAAGTGGGTATCCCAGAAAGTCTTGATGGGGAGTCTTGAGGTTAGCTTTCCTGTGGTCAAGCAATAATCCAAGAATATGAAGAGTGGAGAGTCTTCTGCCTTTCTGTTGTTCCGGTGGGTATGATCTTGTTCTCCTCTAAGATATGTTTACCAGGCTTCAATATCAACTTGTTTCTGCTGGCTAGACTTATCTGGGTTTATATTATTCTCTAGGAATAAAATCTAGTAGCTTCCATTAGAAAAGCTAATAACCTAATATAGACTGCAAAATAGTATGTCAGAGGGCCTTCCCTCCACCATAAGAAAATGGTTTCTATTCTTTTTTTTTAACTATTCTTTGAAATACCAGCATTTTAAGGTAAGCACTTCTCTTTTGCACAGTGAGTCCACTGTGAATCATCAAGTTCTAATACAGCAATGGCATTTGAATGGGTTCAGGCATGATAGCCAATTCTCACTCTAGAGTCTTGATGTGTTGTCTTCAACATTAAAATGCAAACTCTGACAAGGAGACATGTAACTTTTACCCTATTGCTCTTGGTACAGGGACAGGCAGTGTATTCATTCAATAATTTTTAAATAAAGGCACCAATAAAGTGCTAAGCTTTAGGGAGATGATGGTTGTGAAAGATGATTTTTTACTTTTTTCTTATACATGGAGACCACTGTTCCCAGGTGATTTCTATAGCATTTTCTATTACTTAGCAATGGCAGACATTTGGAACATGCACACAAAATGGAGCCCTGAGATTGACATTCCAAACTAGGTAGAACTGAAATGAAGAGTAAGAGGCCCTGTGACATTGACCCTTCCTGTTAGATTCTAGGCTCTTTCTCCTCCTCTAGCCAAAATCCATATCTTAGAAAGCATTTACAGTCCCGGATTAAGTGGCAGAAAATATTAAATGATGGTGTTACTTGATTAATGTTATTTATAGTTTTAAAAAGAAACAAAAGTCTCCATTTATTGTGAACCAAAGGAATAGGACTCTAATTGTATAATGTTTAAGAAGTTTCCTTAGGAAGCAGGAGACTAGGCTCACTGACCACAGACTGACTGACTTAGGAAGCCCAGATTAGAGAATTGTCCAGCACAGAGTAGCTATATATGCAGACATGTTCAATGAATCAATAAAATCAGACCAGTCTGGCATATTACCTAGTGAAAAGATACACAGGTCATTTACGCATGGCAATTCTGTGTCATTGTGAGAACTCTGAAGTTGTCCATGAGACTCTTCAGAGAAACTTAAACGAAGACATCCTACCTATAGAAAGCTTGCTGCCTCTTGGTGGAAAGTTTTAAAATGAAGCATTGTTCAAAAAATTGCTATTCTGCCCCAAAATTTGCATACTTGGTGAATGACCAACTCTATTATATGGACAGAAATAAGCAAAGAGAACATATTTTGAGAGAGCCATCAATTATCAACTGTTTGGAATTACAAGTAGGGAGAAGGATGAATTTCCATGCTTGATTATTTGCACTCTCCTACTTTGAAGAAAGTGTCCATCATTCCAATACGAAGATACTTACGTGGACTCCAACTTTGGGGGAACCCTCAAAGCTATTAGTGCTTCCAAAAATGGGCAATCTGTAGCACACCATACAAATGGCATAGTGTGGGGATCTAGAGGTGTCATAATCTCTCCAGAGAATGGGAAGACTCACATGCAGTGTTCTGGAGCATACCACACTACATTCCTTCATTCCTTATGATTCCCCTGAGGAGCCCCCAAGCAGTGCTGATGAATGAAAAAGTCTCCTATCCTGACTCCAGTGGTCCATCAAGGTTAGATATGTTCAATGCTGCTATCTTGTTAGTGGTTTTGTACTTTACTTCATTTCACCTCCCATTTTTTATATATGCCTCCATGTGACACTTATTGATACCACCGTTGCTGAGTTTGGGCATGCTTCCAGAGGAGCGTGGATTTGCTCTTACTTTTCCATCCAATAAATTCATCTGTTAAGCATTGGGAGAAGAATTTTGGAAACTCTATCACTAGTTGGCAACTGTCACATTTCTTAGGAAAAGAAAAAACTTCAATCTAGTTGAAACCATATTTCTTGTGCTGGAACAGATTTAGGACAAAAATACATTGCACATTTGGGCATGGACCTTGATTTCTCAACATACATCTTTCATGTGTTAGGAATTGATGATACACATTTCCCCTCCTGGGGATCTGCCTTTTCTTAAGGCATTAAGCTGCCTACTCAAATGAGTAAAGTATCTACCACCTTGAATGGATGAGCTAATTTGCAATGGCCAAATTTATGTACATGACACTGAGAAGGAGGGGGAAATTAAAATCCTACTTCATTCATGTATCTCACGTTTATAAGAGAGAAAAAAAGGAAAATGGTTTCCTTTGTCTAGCTGATAATTCAGAAATGAAAGGTATGTGTGCATTGGTTTCAGGAAGGTAAGCACCAGTTTCTGATGGTGCTATAGCATTATATAACACCACTAGTTCTTATGCTCTGCAATGTACAAGTCCCTAAGAAAACTCTCATGGTTAAATTTGTTCTTGGTCATACCTTTTTTTTTTTTTCCTTTTTGGTTTTACACTTTTTTGGGGTCTTTTTGAGACAGGGTCTCCCTGTAGCTCCAGCTGTTACGGAACTCACTCTGTAGACCACAGGCTGGCCTTGAACTCACAGAGATCTGCTTGGTCATACCTTTTAACTTTCCTGTTTCCACCATTATCTTTGCTCATCTTGGAAGTTATTAGCATCAGACAGTCATTAAAGTTGGGAAAATTGAATTATTGCTTGTGCTTCCAACATTTACATTCTGTAGCTCAAAGATTCTCAAAGTGAGTTCCCAATACCAGCAGCAGTGCTAGAAACCTGTTAGAGATGCACAGGTCTGAGGGTCACTGCAGAGCTATTGAATGATACATTGTGGGAGGATGCCAGCAAACTGTATTCCAAAAACACAGGTTATTCTAATGGATGCTCTAACTAGAAAGGTCTTGCCTCTTAGTACGAGAGAGGATCGAGAGACTGTTCCTTGGCCTTAGTCCAAAATTGTAAAGAAAGGAAACCACAGAACAAATCCAAGTAATCAATTAGTGATAGAGCCTTGCTCTCAAAGGCCAGCCACTTGACAACAGCTTTACTCTAGGAACTGCTCCTGAATGTCAGCCAGCCTCTAAACACTCCTCCTTCAGAGACTGCCAACCTTTGGACTCCATGCTTCCAAAACTGTGGTGTTTCTATGCCACATTATGGCGATATTTAAAAAAGAACTAGCCTGACTCTTAGCATTCCGAAGACCAAGAATGAACCAGACCCCTGAGCACCTGTTCCTTCAGATGTTTCTCAGAACTGTGCTCCAGAACTAGGGCTTCACTCATTCTTTTTATTTAAACAGTGTCTCCAGCAAGAAATGGGGAAGTAGAAGTCAGGACTCACTCTTATCTTATCAGAGACCCTTGTTCTTCAATCCCTAGGCTGAGAGTAGCCCCACACTCAATTTCTCTCATTGTTCACAACAGTAAAAGCACACTGTTTCAGTGCTTTATGTAAAGCATGCATACATCACATTTATACACTATCTTACTCTATCTTGTGTGGAAGACAAGGTGGGGTCCTAAGGGATTAAGGTCCTATGTCTAAGTCACAAGAAGAACACAGGGCTCAGTGAGCTTGTTTACATTATGAACAGCAACTTTTTGGTTGCAAGGTTACGTGAAAGATTTTTTTGGCCAGATTAAGTACTATTATAAGACTCATTTCTGGGGCTGGAGAGATAGCCTAGCGGTTAAGAGCGCGGACTGCTCTTGCAGAGGACCCAGGTTTGATCCCCAGCACCCACATGGCGGCTGAGAGCCATCTGTAACTCCAATTCCAGGAGAACTCCAGTTCCAGGGGAATCCGAGACCCTCTTCTGACCTCCGCGGCATTGCACAACACGGGTGCACAAACCTACATGCAGACAGTACATTCATACGCATAGAAAATAAATAATAAAATAATTTTTTTAAAAAAGACTCATTTCTATGTGAAAATCCTTTATGCTACCAAGTCTTTCTTTATTCAGAAAGATTGAGATTTGTAACAGAAACTCCTCATTGTTCAGAAAACTATCAATTTAGTTTATTTGTTTCATATGTATATGAATACTTGGCTCAGGTTGTTGGCACTGTATGTGGAGATGTTGGAAGTGTGGCATTGCTGGAAGAAATGCATCACAGGGAGGGTTTGAGAGTTCACAGCCTGGCCCCACTTTGGTCCACACTTTCTGCTCCCTGTTTCTTCTTAAAGATGTGAGTGTTCAGCTTTCTGTTCTGACTGATTCCTGCCATGATTCCTCTGCTACAATGGATCTGTCTGGGACCAAAAGCCCAATAAACTCTTTCTTCTATAAGTAGTTTGGGAATGATGTTTTATCACAGCAACAGAAAAGGAGCTGAAAGAAAAATGATCACAGATTTTGAGCAAGTAGACTTTAAAAAATATTTTTATTGAAGTTTTGTACATTTTAGTCCAATTTAGACTCATTTCCTTTTCCATGCCCCCCCACCCCACCCAAGTTCATGCATTCTGCCATACCTGCCCCATATCTTTCTCTGAGTCTTTTTAAAGTTTTTCAAAGCAGAGATCACTGCTCTTGGGAGAAGCTTACTGTTTCAGTCGGTTCCCTGTCCCAGTTCTTTTGTTGTTGTTCCCTCCAATTTGTATTCCTTCAACATATGCATATATTTATGTCACACCTATACTTAAATTATACCTTCTGAAAATAAACTGTATGTTTATTCCAAATCATATTTCAGGATTCATATTTTTCCTTTTTAAATTTATATTACTCTAAAATATATATACATACATACATAATACATACATACATACATACATACATACCCTTCACCCATATACCAAGATTACAAAGTCTGAAAATAAATGGTAGGTTAATTCTAGAGCCTGTTAAGGGATTCACATTATAAGAGCACAGTTGCTATCAGAAAAAGAAGAATATAACATTAACATTGCTCACTTTGCCTTACAACTAGGTGCTTGGTGCTAGCATCCACATGAGGGATACCATTCATCCTTTGTTTTTCTGGGGCTGTGTAACTTCACTTAGCATAATATCTTCTAGTTCAATCCATTTACCTGCGAAGTTCATGATGCCATCTTTCTTTTTTTTTAATTTTTTTTTTCTGTATGTGTATGAATGTACTGTCTGCATGCAAGTTTGTGCACCCGTGTCGTGCAATGCCGCGGAGGTCAGAAGATGGTGTCAGATTCCCCTGGAACTGGAGTTCTCCTGGAATTGGAGTTTCAGACAGTTCTTGGCCGCCATGTGGGTGCTGGGGATCGAACCTGGGTCCTCTGTAAGAGCGGTCGGCGCTCTTAACCGCTAGGCCATCTCTCCAGCCCCAGATGCCATCTTTCTTTACCACTGCATAGAACTCCATTCTGTAGATGTACCACATTTGCTCTCTCCACTTGTTGGTTGTGGGACATTTGGGTTGGTTCCAGCTCTTTGCTATTGTGAAAAAAAAGCTGCAATAAACATGGCTGTGCATGTATTTCTGCAGTAGGATGAGTCTTCTGGGTATATCTCCAGAAATGGTATGACTGGGGCAGGTGGTAGGCTCATTTTGAGTCTTTTAAGGGTTCTCCACTCTGCTTTCCATAGTGGTTGTACAAGTTTACATTCCCACCAGCAGTGGATGAGTGTTCCTCTTTCCCTACAACCTCTCCAGCATTTGTTATCATTTGTTTTCTTGAACCTAGCCAGTCTTATCAGAATGAGATGATATCTTAAAATAGTTTTAATTTGCATTTCCTTAATTGTTAGCAATGTTGAACACTTTTTAAGATGTTTCTCAGCCATCTTCATTTCCTCATTTGTGAAGTCTCTGTTCAGCTCTTTACTCCATCTTTTGAGTGAGTCATTTGTTTTCTTCTTTGTTTTGGGGGGGTAGTTTATATATTCTGGAAGTTAATGCTCTGTCAGATGGTGAAGGTTTCCTCCCACTCTGTGGGGTTTCTCTTCACTTCATGGATTGTTTCTTTTGCTGTACAGAGTTTTTGAGTTTATGAGGTCCCACTTGTCAATTGTCAACCTTATTTCCTGTGCAACTTCTGTCTGATTTAGAAAGTCTTCTCCTATGCCTATGTCTTGTAGGTTGCTGCCAACGTTGTCTTCTATCATCTTCAGAGATTTGGGTTTCATGTTGAGGTCTTTGATCTGTTTGGAGTTGATTTTTGTATGGGGCAAGAGGTAGGAGTTTAGTTTTATTCTTCTACAAGTGGTGATCCAGTCTTGCCAACACCATTTGCTGAAGATGCTGTCTTTCCTCCATTGAGTCTTCTTGGCCCCTCTGTCAAATATGAGGTGGCTGAAATTGTGTGTGCTCAAGTTTGGATCTTCAATTTTGTTCCATTAGTCTACAGGTCTGTTTTATGCCAGGACCAGGCTTTCTTTATGACTATAGCTCTGTAATATTGTTTGAGTCTGGTATAGTGATCCCCCCTGTATTGCTCTTTTTGCACGGGGTTGCTTTGGCTTTTCGGGGTCTTTTGTTCTTCCATATGAATTTAAAGATTTTTTTTCAAAGTCTGTGAAGAAACTCATGGGGATTTTAATTGGGATTGCACTGAATCTGTATATTAATTTGGGTAGAATGGACTTTTTTCCTATATTATTTTTTTGAATCCATGAGCACGGGACGTCTTTCTATCTTTTGATGTCATTTTCAATCTCCTTCTCCAGGGGTTTAACATTTTCCTTGTAGAGATCTCTAGTGTTTTTTGGTTAGGTTTGTTCCTAGGTATTTTATTGTTTTATTGTTCGTGGGAAGATCTCCTTTTATTCCTTCTTCATTTGCTTGTTGTTGATGCAAAGAAAGGCTACTGATTTTTCTAGGTTAATTTTGTATCCTGCCACTTTACTGAAACTCTTATTCAGTTCTAGGAGTTTTCTGATGGAGTTTTTAGCATCCCTTAGGTAAACTATCATATCATCTGCAAAAAGGGATAGTTTGACTTCCTCTTTTCTAATTAGTACTCCTTTAATTTCCCTTTCTTGCCTTATTGCCCTAGCATAGGTTTCAAGCAGTATAGTGAAGAAGAGTGGTGATGGGGGCAGCCTTGCTAGGCTCCCACCTTTAAGGGGAACACTTCTAATTTTTCTCCATTTAGGATGATATTGGCAGTGGACTTATTCTATATGGCTTTAATTATGTTGAGTAATGTTCCTCCAGTCCAATTCCCTCTAGAACTTTAAACATGAAGGGATGCTGGATCTTGTCAAAGGCCT
This sequence comes from Rhizomys pruinosus, assembly GCA_009823505.1. NCBI lineage: Eukaryota > Metazoa > Chordata > Mammalia > Rodentia > Spalacidae > Rhizomys > Rhizomys pruinosus. The sequence goes on from VZQC01015508.1 coordinate 2,535,649, forward strand.
TTTCCATATCAATTGTGATGATCATGTGGTTTTTGTATTTCAGTCCATTTATCTGTTTTATGATATTTATTGATTTATGTATGTTGAACCATCCCTACATCTCTGATATAAATCCAACTTGGTTATGATGTATGATCTTTTTGATATGCGTCTGTATGCAGTCTGTAAGTATTTTGTTGAGAATTTTTGCATATATGTTTATTAATGAGATGGATCTATAGTTTTCTTTTTTGGTTGTATCTTTGCCTGGGTTTGGTATTAGAGTGATGTTGGTTTAATAGAAGAATTTGGGAGATTTCCCTCTGTTTGTATCTTTATGAACAGTTTGAGTAGTGATGGCTGTAAGTCTTCTTTAAATGTTCTATAGAATTCTGCTGTGTAACCATCTGGGCCTGGGCTTTTTTTAGTTGGGAGGGTTTTTATTACATTTTCAATTTCCTACAATATTTTGGGTTTGTTTAAGCTGTTGATCTCTTCTTGGTTGAGCTTTGTTGATTTCCAGGATTTCAGATATTCATCCATTTCTCTTAGGTTTTCTAATTTACTAGAGTATAGGTTTTTGAAGTATGCCTGTATGATTGTCTGGATCTTTTCATTGTCTGTTGTGATATTTCCCCTTTCATCATGAATTCTATTGATTTGTACTTGCTCTTTCTTTCTTTTGGTTAACTGGGGTAGAAGTCTAACTTTTTTACTCTTTCAAAGAACCAACTTTTGGACTCATTGATTCTTTGTATTATTTTCTTTGTTTCTTTTTCATTGATTTCTGCTCTGATTTTTGTTATTTCTTCCTGTCTATTGGGTTTAGGGTTCATTTGTTGTTGTCTCTCAAGTGTTTTTAGCTTTTAAAGTATCCTATAGGTTTTGTTGTGTTGTATTGTCATTTTGGTTTAGTTCCAATGATTTCTTTCCTTCTTTCTTTCTTTCTTTCTTTCTTTCTTTCTTTCTTTCTTTCTTTCTTTCTCCTTTTCCCATTCATTATTTAGGAGTGTGTTGTTTAGTCTCCATGTGTTCTTGTAGATAGTAGGGCTAATTCTGATGTTGATATTGAGCTTTATTGCCCTGTGGTCCGATAGAATGAATGAAATCATTTCAATTCTTTTGTATTTGTTGAGGTTTAATCTGTGTCCCAGTATATGGTCGATTTTGGAGAATGTTCCATGGGGGTGCTGAGTAGAAAGCATATTCTCTGCTGTTTGGGTGGAATATTTGGTAGATGTCTGTGAGGTCCATTTGGTGTATTGTATTGTTCAGTTCAGATGTCTTTCTGTTTATTCTTTGTCCAGTTGACCTATCCAAAGGGGTCAGTGGGGTATTGAAGTCCCCTACTATTAGTATGCTGGAATTAATTTGTGCCTTAAGGTCTTGCAGGATTGTGTATACAAAGTTTGGTGCATTGGAGTTTGGTATATATATATATATATATATATATATATATATATTTATGATTGTGAAATCTTCATGGTTAATTGTTCCTTTGATAAGGATGTAATGGCCCTCTTTGTTTCTTCTGATTAGTTTTACTTTGAGGTCTATTATTTCTGATATTAGAATAGAAACTCCTGCTTACTTTTTAGTGCCATTTGCTTGGAATGTTTTTCTTCCATCCTTTTACTTTAAGTTTGTGCAGATTCACGAGGGTGAGATGTGTTTCCTATAGACAGTATATAGATGGATTCTGTTTTCTAATCCTTTCTCCCAGTCTATGTCTTTTGATTAGGGAGTTTAGTTCATTAATATTTAAAGTTATTATTGAGAGATGTGTGTTGCTTCTTTTCACCTTATTTTCTGTTTGCATTCTTGGTCTACATTTGTATTTTCTTTTTTTTAATGTTTATTTATTTATTTATTTATTTCTGTATGTGTAGGAATGTACTGTCTGCATGCAGGTCTGTGCACCCGTGTCGTGCAATGCCACGGAGGTCTGAAGATGGTGTTGGATTCCCCTGGAACTGGAGTTCTCCTGGAATTGGAGTTTCAGATGGTTCTCGGTCGCCATGTGGGTGCTCGAGATCGAACCTGGGTCCTCTACAAGAGCAGTCAGCACTCTTAACTGCTAGGCCATCTCTCCAGCCCCATTTGTATTTTCATAGTTATACTTTTATTAATTTCTCTCACTATTTGGGGATAATCACTCCTTTCCTCTGTACTTTGAATAGCTTTGAGTATTTTCTGAAGCATTGGTTTTCTGGACCTGTAATCTTTTATCTTGTTTATGTCATGAAAGATTTTTCTTTCTCCAACTATAATCAACATTTTTCCAGAGTATAGTAATCTGGGTTGGCATCTATACTCATTTAGTACTGAGAATACTTTGGTCCACAGTTTTCTGGCTTTCATAGTTTGCACTGAAAAGTCTGCTGTAATTGTGATGCGTTTTCCCTTATATGTAACTTGTTGTTTTGTTTTTGTTTTTGTTTGGTCTTTTTTGAGACAGGGACTCCCTGTAGCCCCAGCTGTCCTGGAACTCTCTCTGTAGACGAGGCTGGCCTTGAACTCACAAATATCCACTTGCCTCTGCCTCCCAAGTGCTAGGATTAAAGGTGTGCGCCACCACACCCGGCTGTAACTTGTTTTTTTCTTGTGGCTTTCAGTATTTTGTCTTTTGGGGGGGGCATCTAGCGTTTTAACTATGATATGGCATGGGAAGTTTCTTTTCTGGTATTGTCTATTTGGTGTTTTATGTGCTTCTTGTATTAGTATGGGTTTGTCTTTTTTCAGTTTGGGGAAATTTTCTTCTATTATTATGTTGAAGATTTGATCAATACCATTATCTTAGGATTCCTCTCTTTCCTCTATCCCTATGATGCAGAGGTTTGGTCTTTTCATAGTGTCCCATTTCCTTATTGTTCCACTCTTGCATTTAAAAAATTTTTTTTCATATTCTTTTCTTGAGTGTTCTAGTTCTTCTACTTTATCTTCCAGTTTTTAAAAACATTTTATTTATTTATTTATTTATTTATTTATTTATTTATTTATTTATTTCTGTATGTGTATGAATGTACTGTCTGCATTTAGGTCTGTGCACCCATGTCGTGCAATGCCGCAGAGGTCAGAAGAGGGTGTTGGATTCCCCTGGAACTGGAGTTCTCCTGGAATTGGAGTTTCAGACAGTTCTCAGCTGCCATGTGGGTGCTGGGGATCGAACCCAGGTCCTCTGTAGAGTGGTTGGTGCTCTTAACCACTAGGCCATCTCTCCAGCCCTATCTTCCAGTTTTGATATTCTGTTTTCTGTTTCCTCCAATCTGTTCCTGAGGTTTTCTCCCATTCTTTTCTGTTGATTGGGTGAGTGTTCGATTTCCTTTTTCATTTTATCCTGTGATTTTTTCAGTATTTCCTTTCCTTTTGGAGTTTGTCATTCTCTTTTTGTAGCTCCTTACTTCACTGGTCTGTTTCCTTTTTCATTTCAGCCTGATATCTCCTCAGTTCCATTTCCTTCTGCAGTTTGTCATTCTCTCCCTCTAGTTCCTTCCTGAGTTTGTCATTCTCTCCCTTTAGTTCTTTTATTTATTCTTTATATTTCTTGATTTCTTTGAGTAAGTCTAAGATTGTTCTTCTAAATTCTGTGTCTTGGGTTGTTTCCAGGGAAATCTTATTATAGGAATCTTTTATAGGATTGGTAGAGCTTGGTGTGGATTTATTCTGTGTTCTTCCCATGTTGTTTTTTCATTGTGTTTTTGGCATGTGGGTTTGTTTTCTTGTTTGTATTCTGATGCAAATCTCAACTGTTTCTTCACTGCTTTGGAGGCTTGCTTTGCTTGTTTCCTTCAGGTGATTTCTTTGTCTTCTCCTTGTTTATGGAGGGTTGGCTGGTTTAGGTTTCAGGTTTTTACTTTTGGTTATATATTGGAAGGACCAGCTAGCTCTTCCTTTTCTGGATCTCCAGAAATTGGATAGGTAATAACCAGGTCAGTTCACCACTGAGTCCTGTGCTCACTCTGCTTCCATCTGGCCAGTTCCTCTAGGTTGGCTGTGAAGCCTAGTGTGCTGAGACTGGAGTTGTGGTAGGCTCCTGTCTCTTGTACTTCCTTGCCCCTTGGACTCACTACCTCTATTCTCACTGGAGTACTCCTATCCTGCTCAAAGGGGGTGTGTGGCCCCCTGTGCATCCCGCTGGTGGCTGGGTAACTCTGCCCATGCCAATCACACAGGAGGGGTGTGGTGTTTCACCTGGGCACTGAGACCCAGGCCACTGGTGCTGGACACTGGTGCTGGATTCCCGCATGGTTCTGGCCTCCTGTGCATGACTTTTTTTTTTTTTTTTTTAGTTGAGAGAGACTTTCTTGGCATTGGTGATAATTGGTGGTAGGGAACTTTGAGGAACAAGGTTTGTCTTCTCCAAAATAAAGAACTATTATTTAGTTTTTATTTATTACAAAAAAGTTAAAAAAGTGAAATGCAGTTCTCTAGTATTGTACACAAGTGGATATATATTAAGCAATGAATAATTGCTTTATAAAAAGTTGTCAACTACAATATCAAAAGAATAGGGAGAGAAGAAATGAAGACACTGAGTGGAATTGATACTAAATCATATTTTTTTATAACAGGAAGCCAAGAAGAAAAGAATACAAGTCAGAATTGGAAGTTAAAGATAAATGATGTCACCATGGACATAAGTTAAATTTTAAGGCAACTTGAGAAGTATTTGTTCAGAACATAGCTTTTTATGTTAAATGCCACTGATTAAGTGACTATTTCATTATGAACCCCCAAAAGAAATTGGCTAATTATGACAGTGACAATGGTGGTGAGAAAATGTTGCAAAGAAGGAGTCATGGGAGCTAAGCCTTCTGAGGGTCAGGAGGCAGACTGCAAAGAGAGAAGCCTGCCTAGCATGCAAGGACAGAGGTTGGGAAGTGAGGATGGAACTCGGGAAATAGTGAACAATGTGGGGAACTGGTCAGAGTGAGGCTGGAAAAATAGTTTGGGTCTAGGATAAAAAAGAGTCTTAATACCATGGTCAGGAATTTCGATTTATCCTGAAGTTGTTTCCATCCTGAAGGATAAATGATAATTTCGGTGTCCTGGTGTAACTCAGATACAAGGGTCTAACCTTTGCTATCCTAATAGCAATGTTCTATGGGCTGAATTGGGCTCCCTTTTCCAGTTCATATTACAGGGCTCTTAGCTGCAATGTATTACATTTGGACTAAGGAAACAATTAAGGTAAAGGGAAGGCACCCAATGGGATTTGTTTTGATAAGGACTGCCCCAGAGATCTTCCTTCCTTTCTGTACCCAGTGAAGACAGAGTGAGAAGGCTTCTGTCCATGAGCCAACAAAGGGCCCTCTCCAGAAACAAGACCTTGAGTCTGGGCTTTCCTCCCCTCAGAACTGGGAGAAAATGAGCTCCTATGTCTCATGGAACCCAGTCTAGGATATTTTGCTATGGCAGTCAGATGGCTATAGGCAGAGCACTGCTGGGATTTGCTTTAGGGGAATCCTTTGTTCTGTAGGATCTCCCATATATGCTAGGGCATTTGGTACATGCTGTCCAACTACAAAACACCAGTGGGGCTATGCACATGGCAATCAAGATCCCCTATCTCCAAATGTACCTTAACTATAGAGCTGTACTTTCCTCCCAGTAGAAAACAAAATAGGACTCTCCGCTATCTTCCCTCATCTCTTACTGATCATAGGGATGACTTTGACTTTCTGGACATGAGGCATGTGCTTCAATCTTCGTGGAATTTTCCTGCCAAATAATAGCTGTATTCTTTATTTGCATACACTTTTTCTGAACTGTTTTTAAATTGTATTTATTTTTTATACAACATTTTATTTATATTTTTTCTTGAATATTAATTCACATTTTGTTTTCTTTGTATTTTCTAGACCCGTGTCCCCCACCCTATCCCCCCACCCCACCAGAGCTCATGCATTCTGCCAAACATGCTTTTCATCTCTTTCTCAGTTTTTCTCAATATTCTCCATGTAGAAGTTGACTGTTTTGAGTAGAAGGTCACTGTTTCAGTCAGTTCTTTGATGCAGTCCTTTCTGTTGTTGTTGTTGTCATCTTTATTGTTTCCAATATGCATCACTCCCAACTGCTTTGGACAAAAGCTCAAGGGGCCATGCACAAAAAGTACTTACAACTAGGTGATTGGCACTAGTATCCACAGATGAGGGATACCTTTTGTCGTTTGTTTTTCTGGGACTGTGTTACTTCACTAAGCATGATGTCCTCTAGCTCCAGTCATTTTCCTGCAAAGCTCATGATGTCATCTTTATTTACTGTTGCATAGAACTCCATTGTGTAAATGTACCACATTTTCTCTATCCACTCATCAGTTGAGGGGCATTTGGGTTTTAAAGTGTGTGTGTGTGTGTGTGTGTGTGTGTGTGTTTATGCACATGTTCACATAGAGGTTTGAGGTCGACATTGACAGTCATTCTCCACCCTATTCAATGAGGCTGGCATCCCTCATTTGGGCTCAGAGTTTACTCATATGGCTGGTCTCACTAGCCAGTTTGCTGATCTCTGCCTTCCAAGCACTGGAACTACTGACCATCCCTCAGGCGCTGTGTGGGTTCTGGGTATCTAACCTCCAGTCCTCAAGCTTGGCAAGTGCTTTTACCAATGAACTATCTCCCCAGCTCCTGAACTGTTTCCTTAAACTCTGCAAGCACAAACATTTTATGATCCTTAAAACAAGTCAGAAATGTTATGATTCTTTAATCAGAGGCAATTGTTTTCTGATTTGTATTTCCAAAGATCCATTTTTTTCCACTTCTTGGATGAGTAGAATCAGGCACCAAGATTCTTTGTGCCTGGCTTTGTTTGTTCATTAGGTTTCTGAGACCCATTCATATCGACTTCATTTCTCTTTATTGATGAGTAGTATTCTCAAACAAAGATGATGGAAAAAAGTGAAAACACAGGAATAGAATATGCAAGAAATGCGGGACACCATGAAAAGAGCAAATCTACACATCATAGGCATACAGGAAAGAAAAGACTTTACAGATAAATGGTATTGAACAGATCTTCTATAGGAGTATAGAAGAAAACTTCTCAAAATTAAGGAAAGACACACTTATACAGACCTAAGAAGCCCATAGAACACCAATTAGACAGGACCAGAACAGAAACTCCCCATAGCACATCAGGATAAAAACACTAATTGTACAGAATGAAGAGAGAGTACTAAAAAGCTGCTATACAAAACCAAGTTACATGTAAAGGAAAACGTATCAGAATTACAGCTGACTTTTCAATTCAACTAGGAAACTAGGAAAGCCATAAAAGCTTGAACCAAAGTATTCCCAGTTCTAAATGTCCATAGATACCAACCCAGAATATGTTACCCAACAAAATTAGCTATCATAGAAAAAAGGGAATGGGAAATTTTCCATGACATGAATAAGCTGAAAGAATTCATGTCAACCAACCAGCCCTACAGAGAATACTTGAAGCAATCCACCAGACCAAAGATAGGAATGGCTTACACTCAAGAGTTTATGAAAGAACACAAAGGAATATATGATTACAGATACACAAAATAAAAACAAATAAATTAAAATGATAGTAGCCAATACACATCTTTCAATAATAACTCTATCAATGACCTCCACTCCCCAGTCAAAAGACAAAGGCTTGTGGAATGGATTAAGAAACAAAATCCCTCCAGGGAGAGCTTGCCTCAAAAAGACAACCCCCCAAAAAAAAGAAAAAAAAAAGAAAAAATCCATTGTGCCATGAGTTGTCTTCAAGAAACTCATCTCACCTTCAAGGATAGGCACTATGTTAAGGTGAAAGAATGGAAAAATATTTGAAGCAAATGGCACTAAGAAGCAAGTAGGTCTTATAATTTTAATATCTGAAAAAAATAGACTTCAAATTAAAATTAATAAGAAGAGATAAATAGGGTCACTTCAGTCTAATTAAAGAAACAATTGACCACCCAATTTCATAAAAACAGTACAAGACTCTAATAAAAAGATTAATCCCAAGTCATTAATAGTAGGTAACTTCAATACACAGATCAATTGGAAAAATACTAAACAGAAATACTAAATAGAATTAAATGACATCATACATGAACTGGACCTAACTGACATCTACAGAATATTGCACCTAAGCACCACAGAATGCACTTTTACTCAGAAATCCATGCAAGTTTCAATAAAATTGACCACATACTGATGCACAATACAAACCTCAACAAACACGAATAAATGAAATAATTCCATGCATTCTATCAGACCACATACAATAAAGATTATGGTCAGCAGCAAAAGAAACTCTAGTAACTACATAAATGTGTGAAGAGCAACACACTCCTAAGTGATGAATGGGTCAAAAAGAAATTAAGAAAGGAAAAGTATGTCGCTCGGGTGCCTGACTCAGCCTTAGTAGGGTCGTGTGTTTGGACTCCGGGTCCGGACCTGTTAGGAACACTTGGAGCTGTCCGACACAGCTCTAGACAGGTAAAAGCTTAGGGCAGAGTGACTTTTGTGGTGCTGGACAATTGATTTCTGGTCGGTGGCTGAGGGCCAGGTGGCTGGCGGGGGCTAGGTTTGTGTCCTCAGCCCGGGGGGTCGCCCTTCCCCCCTCGCAGCCAGAAGCGGTCCTGAGCTTGGGTCTGGCTCGCTCGGGTGCCTGACTCAGGTGCCGGGGTGCGGGCTAAGCCAGGCATATCCCACCCCCCGACCCCCCCACCCCCGCCAACAATTGGATTTGAGGAAGAGAGAGTGTCCAGTGGATTGGATTAGGAGAACTCTCAGAAGAGGGAGGGAAGAGTGACTTAGACTTCCAATATCCAATCTATAAACAAAAGTGAAAGCCTGAAAACCTAGACAAGTCAACACTCCATAAACAAGGAGGGGGAGAGGAAGAAAAAAAAAAGCATAATAAGGAGGTAAGCAAAACAAAAGAAGCTTTCACCCTTCAACACACTGACAAGGCATTTGTGATTTGAATCACAAAATGGAAATCCACATGCCAGGGACATGACGAAGAGACAACATGGGAAAGGTGCAGGATAATTCCACACCAAGCTCTACCAACCCTGTAGGAGATAGGTACAATGGGATCCCCTTGCAGGTGACCCCAGAAACAGACCTTAGAGGAATAATTGCAGACCTATGCCGAGAAATTAAAGAACATAAAGAAGAATTCAGAGAACTAAAGGAAAGGATTGACAAACTCCAGAAAGAACTAGAGAGAGAAAAAAACAAACACCTTAAGGAAGTAGAAACACTGAAAAAGGAAGCCAACCAAAGAAGTAAGGAACACGAAGAAGAGATTGAGAAACTCAAAAAATAAATTGATATATTAAAGAAATCACAGGATGAAATGAAAAAGGAAATAAAATACTCATCCAATCAAGAAGAAAGGAAAGGAAAAAGCCTTAGAAATAGAATGGAGGAAGCTGAGCAAAGAATATCAGATCTGGAAGCAAATGACTCACTCAGAGATGGAGTAGCTGAATAGAGACTTCATATGTGAGGAAGTAAAAATGGCTTGAGAAACATCTTAAAAAACTGTTGAACGTCACTAATATTAGGAAATGCAAATTAAGACCACTCTAGAATCACTTCACTCTGATAGAGACTGGCCGCGATCAAGAAACAACAAATGTTATCAAGCTGCTGGAGAAGGTTGTGCGGGGAAAGGGGAACACTCATCCATTGCTGGTGGGAAATGTAAACTTGTAACAGCCCACTGTGGAAAGCATTGTGGAGAAGACCTTGGAGACTTCAAAAATGAGTCTTGCCATTTGACCCGGTCATACCATTCCTAGGTATATACCCACAAGATCATCTTCACTGCAGAAATACTGCACAGTTTATTTATTTGCAGTCTGTTCACAATTGCAAAAACTGGAACAACCAATGCCCCTCAACTGATGAGTGGATAGAAAAATGTGGTACATTACACAAAGGAGTTCTATGGCACGAATAAAGAAGGATGATATTCATGAACTTTGCAGGGTAAATGTATGGAGCTGGAGGATATTATATTAGTGAAGTAACACAATCACAGAAAAACAAACGACAAATGGTATCCCTCATCTGTGGATGCTAGCAGCAATATACCCAGTTAATTATTTCTTGTGAAGAGGAATCATATTAAAAGAACAACAGAAAGACTGCATCAGAAAACTGACTTGAATTGGTGAAACCGGAGGGGTGCGGAGGCGTGCGGACAGGGACACTGGGTCTATTAGTCTATTAATGTTATATTTAATTTAAAATTACATGGTATTTTACTCAAAATTATATAAACAATACTTTGGGATATAACATACAAATCGTTGTCTATAAATTTCTGTGTTATGCAGTATATCTTGTAACATCCTCTTTTTACCTGTAGGATAATTTAACTTAAATGATTTTAAGTTGTGCTTCCCCAATTAAACAACATGGACTCACTCCCCCAAAAAAGACCAAAAAAAAAATTTTTGGGGGGGGTGAAATTTTACCACCTTGACTCCCTGCTCCTAATAGGTATTGTATCTACAACTGCCTTTTTTTGATTTATTCTCATAGGTCAACAAAATATAAATTTAAACAAAGGGGAGATCACCAGTTACATATTTAAACACTTTTGTCAAAAACTTTCAATTTAAATCTTACAGACTAACTAAGGAAAAGACATTTGTATGTTCCCACAGGTCAAAACGTCACCAACTCAATGAGTGAAGAAAGGAAGGATACAGCCTTCGTCGTGTAGGTTGTTACCAAGAAATACACCAGCAGAGAAGTTCACGCGCATCTTACACACTAAAAGAAGATAAGCCTCAGACTGCTACAGGCATCAAAACATCTCTGAGGACCATAGGTGTAACATCTGTTTACAGTGAGTTCCTAATGAACTTTACCTTCTACAGTGCCACAAAGTCTCAATACAAGAGACCTACTTACCTCTTTTTCATAGAACAAAGGAAACACGGGTGGTAATGAAGTACATCCTTTAACGGTAAATTTAGAGCTGACTGTTAAGAATAATCTCTTATAAAACTGTAACTGACTTTCTTTAATTGACTAAAATACTAGGAACTATTTAAAAAGATTATTGTCTATTTCAGAAACAAGTATAATACTGAAAGTTCCTTTTATAGTAGTTCATATAAATGAATACAAGAGAGCACTGATAGCAAGCAATTGGATTATTCTGCCAAGGAGATGTTAGCCAGGGGACCCAAGCCCCCCCCAAAAAAGGTTAAGGCTTATTGCCTGTAAAACTGGATATCTGCAAGAAAAGAGGTGAGTAAGGCTCCGCCCTGCTGTCAATTGGACCTGAATGTAACCATGGGAGGATTGTATCGAGAATCAACGACTGTACCAAATATGTACAGTTGGTCTTCTGGATACCAGAGAGTGTTACGAAAGGCCACTGAACCAAAAACCAAATGTTGGTCTTCTTAGTCAAGCAAAACCCTCCACACACACAGACTACAGCACATACTGGCTTGTAGATATGTGTGCAGCAGTGGCAGCCATATGTCTGTATATCCAACTTTATTTATTATTAGCTCTCTCCTTGGAGGAATTACTCTGGATGTCATCCACAAGCTTATACCTTCTAGTGATTAGGAGATTTATATGCACAGTAAGGCCTTGTCATCTCTCTCAGGGAAAAAAAAGTAATCCAGGGATTAAACACACCATTTCCAAGACTATTGTGTCTATACAAAGTAACCTACCATAGATTAACTAAGCAATGTTTAAATACATTATATCTAATCGCTTATGCTTCATTGGAGGATTGAAAGCCTGTCCCTTGGGACAATCTGTCAGTCTCAGAAAGGAAACAGCAGAAACTGATTAGAGTCCAAAACAACATCTCCAGAAAAGTAGACTGTTGTTGCTTCTTGTCCACCTGTGCCCCCATCTCTAAGCCTAAGGAACAAAAATCTGTGAAGAGGGGGAGTGGTATATTGTAGGGGCTGCAATAGGGGTGAATGATAAACTACACAATATAGCCTGGACGACTTTTGATCAATGTTGATTGAATCATATCAAGACCCTCCAGCTGGTGGTGGGATGCCTTGGGCTGTGTGGCTGTGTGGCCACAACTTGCTTGCAAATTGGTTTTATATGAGAGGCTTTTGTGCTAAAAAAAAAAGGAGCATAGATACTGACATTTTGAACTAACTGGGAATACAAAATGTAGTTGTTTTATTTATAGTTTGTATTGGGTGGTCTCTATATTTTTCTGAATTACACAACATCACAGTGTAACACTTTCTTTTAACTTGTAGGACAATTTTAAAGGAATTAAGCTTAAATTCTTACTTCCCAAATAAGTAGAAGCATCTAGTCCAGTCATATAGCGTTAAAAAGCAAAATGTTTATTCATAAAATTTAATTAGCAGGTATTCAACTTTGCCCAAGCTTTGTCACAAATTATAGTGATATTTAAGGTTAGTGAATTGCTTAGATAAGTTAATTTAGTGTGGTTTTGGTGAAAAGAAAAATGGTAATACAATGAACTAATTGGGAATATAAAATTTAGCTGTTTTATTTATAATTTGTAGCTGGTTAAGGTATACAAATAGGCCTATATATTTTTCTGAATAACAACAACATCACATATATACACTTTCCTTTACTGTGTAGGCACAATTTTAAAGGAACTAAGCTTAATTTCCTTTCCAAATAAGAGCATACAGTCAATGAGAAACAGTTTGGCTAAATTTAATTAAAGCTTAACTTCTTGTTTTTAATACAAAACTTAAATAAAAAAAAAAAAAAAAAGGAAAACATAAAAAAACCGAAAAAAAAAAAAAAAAAGAGGGGTTATGGTAGGGAAGGTGGCGAGTTACTATACTTTCTGGGATAAAATGAAAACTCTGTGTTAATTCTATTGATAATTTCCAATTTTTCTGATCTTGAAACTAACAATGGGAGGAGAATTTATGTTCCCAAGGTAAAAAAATCACCTATCTAAAATGCCTGAAAACATACAACTTATGGATGTGCAGGATGAACTGGGGAATGCCAACAGAGAGGTTGACCCATCTAAACATTAAGGAATTGGAGGAACCTAGACTTGCCTGATCACAAGACACTGAGCATCTCTCTGGAATAATATTGGGGTTGACTGTAGTTTATAATGGACCCTAACAAAGTTTACTTCCAGATGCTTGAGGAAACCTTCCTACCTTCTCCCCTTTTTTTGGAAAAAAAAAAACATTGATGGTATTGAAACCACTCCCTAACTGTAAACTGAGCAACTGTTACAGGGTAATTTCATATAAAACAGGCATAACATATTAATCGAATTTGATAGGCATTAGGACTGTGAAAGGATATTTCCCAACTAGAGCCAAATTTAATATAAAATGTTGTATAACTGTGTAATTAAGCAAAATAGTATTACTACAGGAAAGCCTGACATCAGCAATGAATTATTCTTCCTATGGAGTTGGGCTAGGGGATTTCAAACCCCCGCCCCCAATTATATAGGGCTTTTGCCTATAAGTGGGATATATGCAAGGAGAGAAGCCAGTAAGTCCTTGTTGTCGAAGACCTTGGCGTGTAGCATGAAAAATGTTATGAGACAATCACTTGCTAGCTACAACTGGCCTCTGAAAGGCTAGAGAGCGTTACCAAACGCGACACTAAAGCAATACTGGCAAAATATTCGTCTCCCTGAGACAAGAAGACTCCTCCTCAATATCAACTACACCTCAACAGCCCTGGATGATACGGCAACAGTGGCACTCAAGTGTGTCTATATATATCCCAATCTATTTGGCTATTAGCTCTCTCCTGGAGGAATAACTCACAGTGGATGCCCAAACTTGTGTCCCGGGTGGTGGGCCAATGTTGTGAGCCACAAGTAAGAACTTGTTCACCCCTTATAGAGAAACACATTTGCGGATTAAGCATTGCGCATCCAAGCATCTGTGCCTATGCTCACAGCTTTGCTTGACATAATAAGTGGTATTGCTTTTAAATGCCTGTACATCCAATAAGCTTTGTGCTTTGTTAATATGACTAAAAAGGGTATCACGGATAAGCTGTCAAACCCATGAAGGGAAACAACCTGAACAGACTGGAGTCAAAATGACAACTCCAAGAAATTAGACTGTTTTCTTTCTCACCACTTGTGCCCTTTCCAAAGCCCAGGGAACAAACTGCAGAAGAGGAGCGTTGGTAGATTGTTAAGGCTGTGGAGAGATAGGGTGAATCACGGAAGACTACAGGAATATAATCTGGACTCCTGATTGATCAAATGCTGTGCATACAAGTCTTCTCCAACTAGGTCTATGGGAACCTTGGGTTGTTCAAAAATTTGACATAGATACTTGCAAAATAGACCAATGACCGTGATTGTATGACATACTAGTAACGTGCATCATGCTATCTGCAAACAACTTGTGTCATTTGTATTGTAGAATCCCTTAAAAATAAATAAAATAAAATAAATAAATAAATAAATAAATAAGAACAATCAAGGGAAGTGAAGAAAAAACTCACAGTGTGGGAGACAAACTCACAGCAGAAACATCGAAAACAAAGCATTGAATTTCCAAGAATATATAAACTACTCCCAAAAAAAAAAAAAGAAGAAAGAAAAACCAAATGACCCACTCAACAGATGGAGACAAAGAGCTGAACAGAGACTTCACAAGTGAGGAATTAGAAGA
>VZQC01015508.1:2552631-2582072 GCA_009823505.1 Rhizomys pruinosus
TGGCTGAGAAACACCTTAAGAAGTGTTCAACATCAGGGGCTGGAGAGATAGCCTAGCGGTTGGGAGCAACGACGCTCTTGCAGAGGACCCGGGTTCGATCCCCAGAACCCACATGGCTGCTAAGAACCGTCTGTAACTCCAATTCCAGGAGAACTCCAGTTCCAGGGGAATCCAAGACCCTCTTCTGACCTCCGCGGCATTGCACGACACGGGTGCACAGGCCTGCATGCAGACAGTACATTCATACACATAAAAAAATAAATAAATAAATAAATAAAAAATTAAAAAAAAGAAGTGTTCAACATCACTAATCATTAAGGAAATGCAAATCAAAACCACTTTAAGATATCATCTTACTCCAATAAGACTGGCTAGGATCAAGAAAACAAATGATACCAAGTGCTGGAGAGGTTGTGGGGAAAGGGGAACACTCATCCACTGCTGGTGGGAATGTAAACTCGTACAGTCACTATGGAAAGCAGTGTGAAGAACCCTTGGAAGACTTGGAATGAACTTGCCACCTGACCCAGCCATACCACTCCTAGGCATGTACCCTCAAGACTCACTCCACCGTAGAGATACATGCACAGCCATGTTTATTTCAGCTCTCTTCACAATAGTAAGGAGCTGGAACCAACCAAAATGCCCTTCAACTGATGAGTGGATAGAGAAAATGTGGCACATCTACACAATGGAGTTCTATGCAGCAGTAAAGAAAGATGACATCATGAGCTTTGCAGGAAAATGGCTGGAGCTAGAGAACATCATGCTGAGTGAAGTAATACAGACCCAGAAAAACAAACGAGGAATTGTATCCTTCATCTGTGGATGCTAGTGGCAATTACCTAGTTGTAAGTATTTCTTGTGCACGGCCCCTTGAGCTTTTGTCCAAAGCAGTTAGGAGTTATGCATATTGGAAGCAACAACAACAACAACAACAACAGAAAGGACTGCACCGAAGAACTGACTGAAACAGTGAACTTCTGCTCAAAACAGTCAACTTCCACATGGAGAATATTGAGAAAGACTGAGAAAGAGATGAAAAGCATGTTTGGCAGAATGCATGAGCTGTGGTGGGGTGGGGGGATGGGGGGACACGGGTCTAGATTTGATAAAAATATATAAATTAAAAAAAAAGAAAGGAAAAGTATTTCTGGAATGAAATGAAAATGATAATACAACACAACAAAACTTCTGAGATACTTTAAAAGCAGTCCTAGGAGGAATGTTTATAGTTCTAAGTGTCAGCATTCAAAAATCAGAAAGATCCAGGGGTGCAGGCAAAACTGGATCACCATATGTAGAACAAAAATAAACTCCTGGTTCTCACCCTGTACAAAAATCAACTCTAAATGGATCAAAGACCTCAACATGAAACCTGAAACTCTGAAGGTGATAGAAGAAAAAGTTGGCAGCAGCCTACAAGACATAGGAGCTGGAAAAGACTTTCTAAATCAAACAGCAGCTGTGCAAGAAATAAGGTCAACAGCTGACAAATTGGACCTCAACAAACTCAAAAGCTTCTGTATAGCAAAAGAAATAAGGAAGTGAAGAGAAAACCCACGAAGTGGGAGGAAATCTTTACCACTGATACATCTGACAGAGCATTAACTTCCAGAATATATAAATTACTCAAAAAACAAAGAAATAAGAAAACAAATGACTCACTCAAAAGATGGAGTAAAGAGCTGAACAGAGACTTCACCAGTGAAGAAGTAAAGATGGCTGAGAAACATCTTAAAAAGTGTTCAACATCATTAATGATTAAGGAGATGCAAATTAAAACCACTCTGAGATATCATCTCACTCCAATAAGACTGGCTAAGATCAAGAAATCAAAACACACCAAATGCTGGAGAGGTTGTGGGGAAAGAGGAACACTCATCCACTGCTGGGGGGAAATATAAACTCATACAACCATTATGGAAATCAGTGTGGAGAGCCCTTAAAAGACTCAAAATGAGTCTACCACCTGACCCAGTCATACCACTCCTGGGTATATACCCACAAGACTCATCCTACTGCAAAGATACATGCACAGCTATGTTTACTGCAGCTCTTTTCACAATAGCAAAGAGTTGGAACCAATCTAAATGCCCTTCAACTGACAAGTGGATAACAGAAATGTGGTACATCTACACAATGGAGTTCTATGCAGTGGTAAAGAAAGATGACATCAGGGCTGGAGAGATGGCCTAGTGGTTAAGAGTGCCAACCACTCTTGCAGAGGACCCGGGTTCGATCCCCAGCACCCACATGGTGGCTGAGAACCGTCTGTAACTCCAATTCCAGGAGAACTCCAGTTCCAGGGGAATCTGACACCCTCTTCTGACCTCCGCAGCATTGCAAGACACGGGTGCACAGACCTGCATGCAGACAGTACATTCATACACGTAAATAAAATAAAATAAAATAAAATAGAAAGATGACATCATGAACTTTGCAGGTAAATGGATGGAACTCGAAGCCATTATGCTAAGTGAAGTAATACAGTCTCCCAAAACCAAATGGAGAATAGTTTCCCTCATTTGTGGATGCTAGTACCAAATCCCTAGTTGAAAGGCAAACTGAGCAACATTATTGTTATATTTCTTTCTATCTGAAAGCAACTGTGATATTATACTGTGAATCTCATAATGAGTCCTGGAATTAACTTACCACTTACTTTCAGACATGGTAATTAATATATATGGGCAGAACGTATATTATATTCATATTTTAGAGTAATATAACATTAAAAGGAAAAAATGTGAACTCCGGACATATATCAGAGTTAAATACAGTTTATTCTTTGAGGACATAATTCTGGTACATATATGACATGTACATGGGCATACTTTGGAACAGTACAGTTGGGAGGGAACCACAGCAGCATGAGGACTGGGTCAAGGAATGGACTGATGTGGTTGAATTCTGCCTAGGACAATAAACCTTTGCAGAGAAAAACTTTGGAGAGATGAGAGAAAGACCCAGGACACGTATGGCAGAATGCATGAACTGGGGTGGGATGGGAAGAAGGGAAATGGGAATATGTCTAAATTGAACTGAAAAGTGATGTCTGAAATACATAAAACATCAATAAAAGTATAAAAAAATCAGAAAGAGCACATATAAATGATTTAACAATAAAACTCAAGACTCTGGAAAGGCAAGAACAAACCAAACCTAAATCTAGCATACAAAAAAAAAGTAACAAAAATCAGCGCAGAAATTAATGAAATATTGTACTTATGGATTATCACTTATAGCTAAAAATGAAAAAAAAACTGAGAGAAAGATGCAGGACAGTTATGGCAGAATGCATGATCTGGGATGGGGTGGGGGTGGGGGGGGGGGGGGAAAGGGAAATAAGCCTGAACTGAATTGGAAAAATGTATGAAATGCACAAAGCATCAATAAAAAATAATTTAAACAAAAAAATAAATGAATAAAAAGAAAGTGTATTACTCAAGTCATCCACAATTACTGGAGTCAGTGTGTGATTTTAGATGTAATAAAATTTCTTTAATAAAAATAAATAAAAAATGAGACTTCTCCATCAAAAAAAAAAAAAAAAAAAAGAAAAAAAGAAAACAATCAATGAAGAATCACAAAGAATCAATGAATCCAAGAATTGGCTTTTTGAAAAATCAAACAAGATAGACAGATTCTTAGCCCAGTTAACCACAAGAAAGAAAGAGAAATTACAATATCAGAGATGAAAGGGGAAACATCACAATGGACACCAAAAAAATCCAGAACATTATAAAAGAATACTTTAAAAATCTATACTCTATTAAATTTGAAAATCTAAAAGAAATGGATGGATTTCTAAAAGTTAAACCAAGTTAAACCAAGAAGAGATCAACAGCTTAAACAGACCCATAAGAAGGGAATTGATATAGCAGCACAAAACCTCCCAAATATAAAAAGCCCAGGCCCAGATGAATTCATGGCAGAATTCTAGCAGACATTCAAAGACCTACTTCTTAACTTATTCAAAAACATAGAAACAGAGGCAGAACTCCCAAACTCCTTCCATGAAGCCAGTATCACTCTAGTACCCAAACTAAGTAAAGACAAAAACAAAGGAAAATTTTAGGCCTATATCCTTTCTTGTGCTTTTATTGATGTTTTTGTGTATTTCAGACATCATCTTTTCAATTCAGTTTAGGCATATCCCTTTTCCTTTCCCCACCCCAGATTGTGCATTTTGCATAACATGCTTTTCATCTTCTCTCAGTCTTTTTTTTTTATGCTTAGAAATTCATCACATTTTCCTCCATTAATTTTAATATACTCTAAAATATGGATAAATATTCTCCACCCATATGCAGTAATTACAGAGTCTGAAAATAAGTGGTGGGTGGATTCCAGAGGCCCCTTGAGAGATTTACATTATAATAACATAGTTGCTTTCAGATAAACAGAAATATAACAATAATGTTGTTCAGCTTGCCTTTCATCTGGGGGGATTCGGTGTTAGCATCCACAAATGAGGGAAGCCATTTGCCCTTTGTTTTTCTAGGACTGTATTACCTCACTTAGCACAGTGGCTTCAAGCTCCATCAATTTACCTGCTGGGTATATACCCAAAAGACTCATCCTACAGAAAAGATACATGCACATCCATATTTATTGCAGCTCTCTTCACATTAGGGAAGAGCTGGAACCAACCCAAATGCCCCCAACAGATGAGTGGATGACAAAAATGTGGTACATCTACACAATGGAGTATTATTCAGTGGTAAAGAAAGGTGACATTGGGCTGGAGAGATGGCCTAGCGGTTAAGAGCGCCGACCGCTCTTACAGAGGACCCGGGTTCGATCCCCAGCACCCACATGGCGGCCGAGAACCGTCTGAAACTCCAATTCCAGGAGAACTCCAGTTCCAGGGGAATCCGAGACCCTCTTCTGACCTCCGTGGCATTGCACGACACGGGTGCACAGACTTGCATACAGACAGTACATTCATACACATACAGAAATAAATAAAAAAAAATTAAAAAAAAGAAAGGTGACATTATGAACTTTGCAGGCCTATATCCGTAATTAACATAGACTTAAGGGTTTTGAACCAAATACTCATAAACCACGTACAGACACAGATCAAAAAGATCATCCACCACGATGATGGAATCATAAGCCTAAATAAACTCTTCTATAAGTTTCTTTGATTAGTATTTTATCACAGCAGAAGAAAAGTAGCCAATATATTTGGTTTGTAAGTATTCCCTCTTCCTAGTCTGTTGGTTGTTGTTCATTTTCTTGGTGATACCTTCTGATCAGGCCTTTCTAACTTTATTCAATCTAACTGATCAATTTTGACTTTTGATGATAATGCCGTTTTTTAGTATGATCCAATAAATCTTTGCCTAGCCTAACATTATAAAGAGTTCCCACGAGTTCTTTTACAAGTTATTTAACTTTCATATTTAGATTTAGAATTCATCTTAAATGATCTCTAAAAGTATTTTCAAAAGGGTCAGATTTGTCATAAATTAATTTCTACCCAAAACAGATTTGCTTTGGGGAAGTGTATTGGAAAGTACTCAGAGTAAAACTATGTGAAGGGTAAAATCAGCAGAATTAGGCAGATGGAGAGGTTGAATTGCGATATAATAAGGACTGTGAGTCCTTTCAGGAACATGATTTCTGACATAGACTTTCCACGTGGTCCTGAATAACACAAGAGAGCTGGACTTCTGGCCTTCTTCCCTGGTCGGTTCTTGGATTCTGATCTGCTACCAGGAAGAGCTTATAACATTGCTTGGCCAGAACAATTCCTGGAGAGGAAGAGACTCAGCTATGAGCCATCAACAGTCACCAACATTCCAGCTGCAGAGAAAATGAGTCACAGTGCAAAAGGGTAGGTGAGGTGTTGATGGGGTGGGGTGGAGGGTGGCATCACAGAACTCATGGCATGGTCCCTCTTATTTTTCTACATATAGATCCAGTTTTCCTACTATTTTTTTCCAACTCCATTAACTTGTCTTTGTGCCTTGATCAAAATCAGTTGAGTGAGTCAGTACTTCTGGATTCTGTTTTATGGAGCTGTCTGTCCCTATGGCAATACAAAGCTTACTTGACCACTGAAGTTTTATAGTAATCACCTATATTTGTTCTAGTTTGCTTTCAATTGCTGTGATAAAAACACTGACCAAAACCAACTTGGGAAGGAAAGGGTTTATTTGGCTCACAGCTCACAGACCATCATCAAGGGAAGCTAATGCAGGAACTCAGGACAGGAATCTGGGCACAGACCATGGAGGTATGCGGCTTGCTCATCTGGTGTGTGCTCAGCTTGCTTTCTTATACAACCCAGGACCACCTACCCAGGGGTAGCACCACCCACAGTGGGCCGGGTCTTCCCACATCTCTCAAAAATTGGTCCCTTCTTCCTAGATGTGTCAAATTGACAACTAAAACTATTCAGCACAATATCTGGTAGTGTAAATACTACAAATTACTGAATTTGTTCATTTTTAAAGAACATTTGGTTCTTCCCAGTCATCAGTATCCAGCAAACTTTTAGTACCAATTTGAATTTGTTCAAAATGTGCTGAATTTGGGGGAGATTTTATTGAATTCTCAGAAGAAATCAGGAAGACTAGATGTGATAACAGTATTGAATCTTTCAGTTAATGAACACTCTACATATTTCCCAGTATATTTCTGTTTTAGTTTATCATAGTAGTTAGTAATTTATGATTTTCAGTATGTGGGCTTTGCACATATTTTTAAGTTTTGTTTCCAGGGATTGATAGATGGCTCAGTGGTTAAGAAGTTAAGAATACAGGGGTGCACACTACCTGTGCCCAGCTGCCAAGGCCAGCAGGAGCCATCCAACACTAGGACCATAGAGAGGAACTGCATGTGTGGATAGAAGGTCAGCCAGGGGCGCACACTACCTGTACTACCTGTGCCCAGCCACCCAGGTGGGGACCGGTGCACAGGCCAAAGGATTCAACAACATCCCCCCACCCCTGCTCAAATTACTGATACTGAGGTGGAAAGTGTAAACTGCTGGTACTGCGGTTTAAAGCTGTTGGGAGGATACAGCAGTGTAAATGATTGGAGGCTGAATAGCCAAAACTGAGGAAGAAACCAACAGGAAGCAAACTGAGTGACCAACCAATCCCCCATACTAACATTTGAGATTAGCAACAGAAGGCAAACAAATAAACAAAGGGGGAAAAACAACAACAACAACAACAGCAATACACATGCCAAAAACACAACAGAAAAACAACAATATGGGAAAAGCTCAAAATAAATCCACACTGAACTCAACTACTCCTGTAGAAGATCCCAACGACGAGATCACCCTGGAAGGGAACCAAGATATCGACCTTAGAAGAACAATGGTAGACATACTCACAGACTATAAAGAAATCAGAGAACTAAAGGGAGAGAATGAAAAACTCATGAAGGAACTAGAAGGAAAGAATGATAAACTCCGGGAAGAACTAAAAGGAGAGATTGATAAACTCAGAAAAGAACTAGAGGAAGAGAAATACAAACTCTGAAAAGAACTAGAGGGAGAGAATGACAAACTCCAGAAGGAAGTGGAAATATTGAAAAGATCTCAGGCTGAAAGAAAAAAAGAAACTGACCAGCAAATCAAGGAGCTACAAGAAAAGAATGAAAAGCTCCAAAAGAAGTGGAAATACTAAAGAAATCTCAAGATGAAATAAAAAGGAAATTGAACATTCATCCAATCAGCAGGAAACGATGGGGAAAAGCCTTAGAAGCAGAATGGAAGAAGCAGAAAAAAGAATATCAGGCCTACAGGATAACACAGCACAGCTAGAAACCTCAAGTAAAGATTATGAAAAATTAAAAAAAAAAAAACACAAAAGTGGAACAACCAAGAAATGTGGAACACCATGAAAAGACCAAACCTCCACATCATAGGGATAGAGGAAGGAGAAGAATCCCAAGGGAATGGTGTTGATCAGATCTTCACCAGAATAAAAGAAGAAAACTTCCCCAAACTGAGAAAAGACAAACCCATAGAAATACAAGAAGCACATAGAACACCAAATAAACAAGACCAGAAAAGAAATTCCCCACGTCATACATAGTTAAAACACTAGATGCTCAAAGCAAGGACAAAATACTGAAAGCCACAAGAGAAAAACAAGTTACATACAAGGGGAAACCCATCAGAATCACACCTGACTTCTCAGTGCAAACCATGAAAGCCAGAAGAACATGGACAAAAGTATTCCCAGTACTAAATGACTTTAGATGCCAACCCAGATTACTATATCCAGCAAAAATGTCAATCATAGTTGAAGGAGAAAGAAAAATCTTTCAGGACATAAACAAAATGAAAGAATATATATCAAAAAAACCAACACTTCAGAAAATACTCGAAACAATTCAAAGAACAGAGGAAAGGAGCAACTATCCTTAAGCAACCCAACAGAGAAATTACCAAAAGCATAACAGAGTAAATAAATACCTAGACCAAGAATGCAAATGAAAAATAAGTTGAAAGGCAACAACACACATCTCTCAATAATAACCTTAAATATTAATGGTCTAAACTCCCCAATCAAAAGACATAGACTGGGAGAATGGATTAGGAAACAGAATCCATCTATATGCTGCATCCAAGAAATCTATCTCACCCTCAAGGACAGACAGCACCTTAGAGTGAAAGGATGGAAAAAAATATTCCAAGAAAATGGTACCAAAAATCAAGAAGCAGTGGCTATTCTAATATCAGACAAAATAGACCTCAGAGTAAAATTAATCAGAAAACACAAAGAGGGCCATAATATCCTTATCAATGGAACAATTAACCAAGAAGATCTCATAATCTTAAATATTTATGCCCCAAACTCTGGTGCACCAAGCTTTATAATTATACACAATCCTTCAGGACCTCAAGACACAGATTAATCCCAGCACGCTAATAGTGGGGGACTTCAATACCCCACTGAGCCACCTGGATAGGTCAACTGGACAAAAAATAAACAGAGAGACATTAGAACTGAACAACACAATACACCAAATGGACCTCACAGGTATCTATAGAATATTCCATCCAAACACCAGAGAATATACTTTCTACTCAGCACCCCATGAAACATTCTTCAAAATTGACCACATACTGGGACACAAAAGAAACCTCAACAAATACAAAAGGATTGAAATTATTCCATGCATTCTATCAGACCACAGTGCAATAAAGCTCAATATTAATACTGGGTTAAGCCCTACTAACTATAAGAAAACATGGAGACTAAACAACACAATACTGAACAATGAGTGGGTCAGAGAAGAAATAAAGTATGAAATAAAAGCATTCCTGCTCAATGTGAAACCCCAAGCTCTGAAGGAGATAGAAGAAAAAGTTGGCAGCAGACTACAAGACATAGGCGTAGGAAAAGACTTCCTAAATCAGACAGAAGCTGCACAAGAATTAAGGTCGACAATTGACAAAAGGGACCTGATTAAACTCAAAAGCTTCTGTACATCAAAAGAAACAATCAAGGAAGTGAAGAGAAATCCCACAGAGTGGGAGGAAACCTTCACTGCAGAAACATCTGACAAAGCATTGATTTCCAGAATATATAAAGTACTCAAAAAATAAGGAAAAGAGAAAACAAATGACCAACTCAACAGATGGAGCAAAGAACTGAACAGAGACTTCACAAGTGAGGAATTAGAGATGGCTGAGAAATACCTTAAGAACTGTTCAACATCACTAATCATTAAGGAAATGCAAATGAAAACCACTTTAAGATATCATCTTACTCCAATAAGACTGGCTAGGATCAAGAAAACAAATGATACCAAGTGCTGGAGAGGTTGTGGGGAAAGGGGAACACTCATCCACTGCTGGTGAGAATGTAAACTTGTGCAGCCACTATGGAAAGCAGTGTGGAGAACCCTTGGAAGACTTGGAATGAACTTGCCACCCGACCCAGTCATACCACTCCTAGGCATGTACCCTCAAGACTCACCCTGCTGCAGAGATACATGCACAGCCATGTTTATTTCAGCTCTATTCACAATAGCAAGGAGCTGGAACCAACCCAAATGCCCCTCACCTGATGAGTGGATAGAGAAAATGTGGTGCATCTACACAATGGAGTTCTATGCAGCAGTAAAGAAAGACAACATCATGAGCTTTGCAGGAAAATGGCTGGAGCTAGAGGACATCATGCTGAGTGAAGTAACACAGTCCCAGAAAAACAAAAGATGAATGGTATCCCTCATCTGTGGATGGTAGTGCCAATTACCTATTTGTAAGCATTTCTTGTGCATGGCCCCTTTAGCTTTTGTCCAAAGCAGTTGGGAGTGATGCATATTGGAAACAACAACAACACCACCAACAACAACAGAAAGAACTGCGTCACCCCTGCCAAGGTGTGCAATACCTCCCTAGAAGTTCGAAAATTAAACAGCTACCTTCTTGGACCTTGGAATTCTAATTTTACCAATTGACCAACGAAATTATCAAGACCAATGAGACCAGGCTGCCTCCATTGGCGGGGGACGCACACTTACAAGGTCTGCAATTGGCAGGTTGATTAATTAAGGAATGGAGTGGGACACTGGCCCTAGGCCTGATAACCCTGGGTACTGCCTTTGCCATATGGGGAGGAAAATCCCAGTGCCACTTTCATGCTTTCTTTGGCAGCAGAAAACCCCACTGCTCAGGTGTGGTTGAGCATGCAGTATAAATGAGTGATCAATGTTGGGTAAGACCTGGGGGATGTCTATCAACCTAAGACAGAAGGTCTGCGGGTCCTGGGCAGGCTATTCGATGATGGTTAAGATAGATGTCAATGTCCTAGGCAACCTAAGACAGATACTCATTTATATATAAAGAAGGGGGACCTGTTGGGTCTTGACCCCCAGGGGATCTGCTGACCAGCTTGTTGATCAAGCGCTTATCTTGCTGAATCACCTTGTTGCCCTCCTTCCGAGAAGGCCTGATCACAAGTTCCTGTTTTCCACCCAA
The DNA here is from genome assembly GCA_009823505.1 of Rhizomys pruinosus. Lineage (NCBI taxonomy): Eukaryota > Metazoa > Chordata > Mammalia > Rodentia > Spalacidae > Rhizomys > Rhizomys pruinosus. Next base: position 2,563,595 of record VZQC01015508.1, read on the forward strand.
GCCAGAGAACTGCCTGTGCCTGGGAGCATGAACTTCTGACCCTGGTTTTTTCACTTGTGCTGTAAGCCTGTATATAAGGCTCCCCTGTCTCTTCAATAAACAGCATTCTCTCAGCACTACCCTTTGGGTAGTGTAGTAGTGCAGGCACTACACTGGAACTAAATGAAAATGACAATACAACACAACAAAACCTATGGGATACATTAAAGTCAGTCCTAAGAGGGAAATTTATAGCCCTAAGTGCCCACATTAAAAAAAAAAGAGAGAGAGAGAAAGAGAACAAGTAAATGATCTAACACTGCAGCTAAAAACACTCAAAAGACAGCAAATGAATCCTAAACCCAACAGACAGGAAGAAATAACAAAAATCAGAGCAGAAACAAATGAAATAGAAACAAAGAAAACAATACAAAAAAAAATCAATGAATCCAAAAGCTGGTTCTTTGAAAAGATAAACAAAATAGCCCAGTTAACCAAAAGAAAGAAAGAGCAACTCCAAATCAATTTCATTTCTGATGAAAGGGGAAACAACTGATAAAGAAAAGATCCAGACAATCATACAAGAATACTTCAAAAGCCTATACTCTATAAATTTGAAAACCTAAGAAAAATGAATGAATATCTGAAATTCTGGGATTTGCCAAAGCTTAACCAAGAAGAGATTGACAGCTTAAACAGACCCATAACACTTGAGGAAATTGAAGATGTAATAAAAAGTCTCCTAACTAAAAATTGACCAGGCCCAGATGACTTCACAGCAGAATTCTATAAAACATTTAAAGAGGTCTTACAACCATTACTACTCAAACTTTTCAGAAGGATACAGACAGAGGGAAATATCCCAAATTCCTTCTATGAAGCCAGCATCACTCTAATACCAAAACCAGGCAAAGACACAAACAAGAAAGAAAATTATAGACCCATATCATTGATGACCACAGATGCAAAAATTCTCAACAAAATACTTGCAAATCACATACAGACCCACATCAAAAAGATCATCCATCATGACCAGGTTGGATTCATACCAGGGATGCAGGGATGGTTCAACATACATAAATCAATAAATATCATAAAACACATAAATGGACTTAAAGACAAAAACCACATGATCATCTCAATTGATGCAGAAAAAGCTTTTGACAAAATCCAGCATCCCTTCATGCTTAAAGTTCTAGAGGGAATTGGACCAGAGGGATCATTCCTTAATGTAATCAAAGCCATATACAAGAAACCCACAGCCAATATCATCCTAAATGGAGAAAAGTTGGAAGCATTCCCCTTAAAGGCAGGAACACAGCAAGGCTGTGCACTATCGCCACTCCTCTTCAATATAGTGCTTGAAATGCTCCCTAGGGCAATAAGGCAAGAAAGCAAAATTAAAGGAGTACTAATTGGAAAAGAGGAAGTAAAACTATCCCTTTTTTGCAGATGATATGTTAGTTTACCTAAGGGATGCTAAAAACTCCACCAGAAAACTCTTAGAAACAATCAAAAGTTTCAGTAAAGTGGCAGGATACAAAATAAACCTAGAAAAATCAGTAGCCTTCCTTTACACCAACAATAAGCAACTAGAGAAGGAATATAAGGAGTCCTTCCCAATTACCTCAATAAATAGCCTCAAAAAAATAAAATACCTAGGAATAAACCTAACCAAAGAGACCAAAGACCTCTACAACAAAAAATTTAAAACCCTGAAGAAGGAGATTGAAAATTACATCAAAAGATGGAAAGACCTCCCATGCTCATGGATTGGAAAAATTAATATAGTAAAAATGTCCATTCTACCCAAATTAACATACAGACTCAATGTAATCCCAATCAAAATCCCCATGAGATTTTTCACAGACTTAGAAAAAAATCATTAAATTCATATGGAAAAACAAAAGACCCCGAATAGCTAAAGCAACCCTAAGTGAAAAGTGCAATACTGGGGAGATTACATTACCAGACTTCAAGCTATATTATAGGGCTATAGTCATAAAGACAGCCTAGTACTGGCGAAAAAAAAAAAACAGAACCATTGACCAGTGGAACAAAATTGAAGATCCAAACTTGAGGTCATATAACTTCAGCCACCTCATATTTGACAAAGGGGCCAAAAAAGCTCAATGGAGGAAAGATAGTATCTTCAGAAAATGGTGTTGGCAAAACTGGATCATCATTTGTAGAAGAACAAAATTAAACCCCTACCTCTCACCATGTACAAAAATCAACTCTAAGTGGATCAAAGATCTCAATGTGAAGCCTGAAGCCCTGAAGATGATAAAAGAAAAAGTTGGCAACAACCTACAAGACATAAGTATAGGAGGAGACTTTCTAAACCAGACAGCAGCTACACAGGAAGTAAGGTCAACAGTTGACAAGTGGGACCTCATAAAACTCAAAAGCTTCTGTACAGTGAAAGAAACAATCAAGGAGATGAAGAAAAAATCCACAGAGTGGGGAGAAATCTTTACCAGTGACACATCTGACAGAGCATTAATGTCAAAGAATATGTAAACTACTCAAAAAACAAAGAAGAAGACAAATGACCTACTCAAAAGATGGAGTAAAGAGCTGAACAGAGTCTTGACCAGTGAGGAATTAAAGATGGCTGAGAAACATCTTAAAAAGTATTCATCATCATTAATAATTAAGGAAATGCAAATTAAAACCACTCTCAGATATCATCTCACTCTAGTACGGCTACCTAAGATCAAGAAAACTAAAGACAACAGATGCTGGAGGGGTTGTGGGGAAAGGGNCTTAAAATGTGTTCAACATCATTAATAATTAAGGAAATGCAAATTATAACCACACTAAGGTATCATCTCACTCCAATAAGACTAGCCAAGATCAAGAAAACAAAAGACACCAAATGCTGGAGAGATTGTGGGGAAAGGGGAACACTCATCCACTGCTGGTGGGAATGTAAACTGGTACAACCACTGTGGAAAGCAGTGGGGAGATCTCTTAAAAAACTCAAAATGAGCCTACTACCTGACCCAACCATACCACTCTTGGGTATATACCCACAAGACACATCCCACCGCAAAGATACATGCACAGCTATATTTATTGCAGCTCTCTTCAGAATAGCAAAGAGCTGGAACCAACCCAAATGCCCCTCAACTGATGACTGGCTAATGAAAATATGGTATATCTACACAATGGAGTTCTATGCAGCAGTAAAGAAAGATGACATCATGAGCTTCGCTGGTAAATGGAAGGAACTCAAAGCAATAATACTAAGTGAAGTAACAGTCCCAGAAAAAAAAAAAAGGTGAATGGTCTCCCTCATTTGTGGATGCTAACAGCAAATCCCCAGTTGGCAGGCAAACTGAGCAACTTCATTATTATATTTCATTGTACCTGAAAGCAATTGTGCTATTACAATGTGAATCTATAAATGGGCTCTAGAATTGTCCTACCACTTATACTCACACATTGTAATAACCATATATAGATGTAGGATATGTAGTCACATTCTAAAAAAAGAATGTAAAGTTACACAACTTTATACCTGCATGCAAATTTACTGTTAAAATGTGAATCTCTAAGTGTGTTTAGGAATCAACCTATAGTTTATTTTCAGAATTTTTAGTTTTGACTTATGTGTGAAGTGTATATATGCATATTTTGGAATAATATAAAAAATAATACAAAAAAGAAATCGGAATCAAATCATAGCAGTAAATCTCAGCCAAGACTGTCACAGTGGTAAGGATAATTTTGTGAAAGTTCTTTTTTTTTAAGTTTTTTTAAAAATTTATTTTATTTAATGTTTTTAGGTGTATGAATATACTGTCTGCATGTTGGTCTGTGCACTCGTGTTGTGCAATGCCGTGGAAGTCAGAAGAGGGTATTGGATTCCCCTGGAACTGGAGTTCTCCTGGAATTGGAATTACAGACAATTCTCAGCCACCACGTGTGTGCTGGGGATAGAGCCTGGGTCCTCTGTAAGAGCAGTCGGTACTCGTAACTGCTAGGCCATCTCTCCAGCCCCCAAAATTCTTAATGTCCCACGTGTCCTGATTTAGTCTTGGAAAAAAATGATCTTTATAGAACAGATGAACTTGATTAAAAAGCAAGTGCAGCACTGCTTTCATTCTGATTTGCTGCTAAGGGCTGAGTATTTACAAGGCTTCCTGTCATCTTTTTTCTATGCATTTCCATTGAGACTCAGTTACATGACATGTTGTTTCTTCCCACTCCTATTAAAAATCTGCTGAAATATATTTTGTTCCTTCACATTGCCTAAGAGGTAGTGTTCCCTCTTCTCATCCAATGATCAGCAAGTGAATTCTGGTTTGAACTCCCTTTAGAACACTTTTCTCTGAAGGACTGATGATCAGTTTCATAATGGAAGCCCTCTTTAAGGCATTGGGAATAAATGTTCTTTCTTTCTGTATCATCTTATTGTTTTAGCTTTTCATTTCTCTCATTACAAAGTAACTATATACATTGCAGAAATTTAATGTGTGAGTCTACTGCTTTGTTAACAAATTAACTGAGAATGCAGTGGCTTTCTGCAAATTTTTGTAGTTCAAGCAGTGAGATTCAGCTAGGAAGCCAATGTAATTATTCATTTACTTCTTAGAGGTCATAATTTTGATACATATGTGATGGTTGTATAGGCATATGTTGGAGCGATACAAAGGGGAGGGAACAACAACAACATAAAGACTGGGTCAAAGAACTGACTGATGCAGTTAAATTCTGCCCCAAACAACAAGCCTCTGCAGTAAAAAAAAAAAAACTTTGGAAAGACTGAGAGAAAGATGCAACACATGTATGGCAGAAGGCATGAACTGGGGTGTCGTGGGGAGGGGAATGTGTCTAAATTGGACTGAAAGATAATGCATGAAATACACACATCATAGATAAAAAGTATTTTTAAAAAAGAAGTTAAGAACAGTTCCTACTTCTGCAGAGGACCTGGTTTGATTTCCTCACCCACATGGCAACTCACAACTGCCTATAACTCTAGTTTCAGGGGACCAAACACCCTCTTCTGACCTACATGGGCTCCTGCAGTCTGCCAATAGTAACAGTTTTACATTGTTTTCTCTAATCTTCATGTATTTAATTTTCTTTTTTTCCTTACTTCCCCAGACTGGATTTCAGGGCAAAATTTAATATAAGGGGCAAGAATGTACATTCATGTCGTGTCTTGTTCCAGATCACAGAAGAAAGCTGTCTTTGATTTTATGTTATATAAAGTCAGCTGTATGGCTTAGATACATGACTCCTATCACACTGAAGTACTCTTCTGGTTCTCATTTTGAGACTTTGTAGGATGAATAAGCACTGGATTTTGTCAAGTGCTTTCCTTAGAGTTGCTACGATAATCTTATTTTAAATACTTCATTCATTAATGTCGATCACTAATCACATTTTCAAATAAAATAATGTTATATTCCTAGAATAAGATCTACTTGTTCATGCTTTCTGTGTATTGCTAGACTCAATTCATTAGTATTTTGTTAAGACTATTCATGCTTATGTCAGCTGTAGGTGCCCCACTATATGGAGCTTTCTAACGGGTGGTGGGGTCAAGCCCATAGAGCCAAGGAACCACACAGAATGGACTGATGATAGCAGTTAAAGCAGCCACGTGGGCAAAAGAAACAAAAAGCCTACTGACTGAAATCCCTGTTAGAATGAAGCTTCTCAGCCAAAGCCCAGAGCTCAGAGGAAGGGAAGCACACATTAATCTGTAAAGATCGCTATTGCCATCAGGAACTTTCTTACAAGTTGTCTGTTTCCTTACCACTGCAGAGGCAGATACCTGCATACTTGATTGAACTTTAGGCAGCCTCAGAGTTCTTCCCTTCCCACGCTAGGTTTGATGCTCCTCCCTGATTGGTCCTGTTATTTCACCTTATTTGAACACTCACATTTGGTCAGTTAAGCCCAGATGGTACCCTAAAATTTCAGATGCCCTGGGCCTTCAGCAGACAGAACCGACACAAAACTTGACTAAGGAAGGAAGACTTTAGAGTCCAGGTCCCAGCTCTGGCTGAGGCTTGGCCCATAGAAACTTTTGCTCTCTTCAGAGGAAGAAGTCCAAAACCTTCAGAACCCAACTTCCAGTCAGCCCACGTGTCAGAAAAGGAAGACTGCGTTCAAGACTCACTGGGGATGGAATCACTGGAGGCTTTAGCTTCGGCTCAGGATAGGGAGCTCACCACCTGCTTCCAGGACCCAACCTGCTGCTGTAGGCAAGAGACTCATTTTGCCTCAACCCCAAAGACTCCATGCTTCCATGCAGAAGGGAATTTGTTCCCATGTCTGCTGTCATCCTCCAAGACTTGTTCTTCAAGGTTTGTGGCCCCAAGCTTTGAGACCTGTTGGAGACCTGGTGCCCAGATTCTGCCATCAATGACCTGCTTTCTGCAAGGTATTGCTCTTTGGAGAGACCCTGAAGCACTCTGAGAGATTTTGATAGCTATCAACGCTTCCTAGGGCTGTAATCCCTCAGAGCTGTAGCCTAGAGTCCCTCTGTTGCCAAGAATCTGAATCCATTCCATTTGAATAGTCACTCCTACTTGGCATCTATTTAAAGTTATTTTATCTTGTTTAAAGGTATTAATCCTAAATTTACAGTAAGGTACCTCCCGTGTATACACTCTTTGCTGTCTTGTCACTCCATTCTGGGCAGAGGGTGGGACAAGAACCAGGTAGGAAATAGGAGGTGGTCTCCACTGACCACTTCATTTACATGGGATAGTGCCTGTGACTTCAGAAGGTACTTTTGTCAAGCACTTCCTGGGTCAAAACACTGGGAGAGGCCAAGCAGCAAAGAGATGGCTCAAGCCTGCGACCTGAATCCAGTCCTTGAAGGCCACTGTAGAAAGAGAGACATAACTGGAGAGCTGTCCTCTGACCTCCATACACACACGCTATGGTATGCACATTCCTATGCACGCACACGCACACATGCACACGCATACACACTACATTAAATGCACACACACTATATTAAATAAAGTAATTAAAAAGGGAAATGTTTACTCCTATTTCATGAAAGAGTTTTTTTCTCTTAAAATTTTTGATAAACTGATCAGTCTGAAAGTTGTTTGTGAGAATGGTTTGATTGTAAACTGAATAACTCACTCGTTAATTATTTTCTGTTTTAGTTTTGGGTCACTGTTTGGAAATGGTAATTTTCAAGGAATTTGTACAGATGGAAACTGACCCCTTCCCCAAGACTATTTTTTGAAAATATCTGAATGGAGATAATTCTTGGAAGACAGAGCTTGTTGTTCTGACGAATGCCAGAGGATGGTTTATTTTCTGTCTAGAATAATAAAGATGATATCCCCTTCTGGAGTCAAATTCAGAGAGGTTTATGCAGTTTCTGGGGTCTCTTAGGCCTCAACTCAACTCTGACACTATGCACAATAGCCACTGAAGTGCTGTGTCATCCATGGATCATGAGGATTCAAGGGGCACTGGATGCCACTCGAGGAGCATGCACTTTGCTATGTCCTGGTTGATGAAGCACCTAAGCTGTGACCCAGGAGTCTCCTGTCATCTGCCTAGCATACAGGGAGCAGGTGGGCTAACCTGTAAACCTATACAGACTGAAGTCTTCATACTTACTGACATTAAGAACTTCCACACTTACAGCAAAGGCTACTTGTAAAATCCCCTGTCATTTTTTTATGTTTGTTGATCTGTTTTGTTTTGTTTTGTCACTGTGTGGACCATGCTGACCTCAGTCTCACAGAGATCTGCCTGTGTCTGCCTCCCAAGGGCTGGGATTAAAGGTGAGCACCAGACCTATTGACCAATGGAACAAAACTGAAGATCCAAACTTGAGCACATACAATTTTAGCCACCAAGAGGGCCAAGAAGACACAATGGAGGAAAGACAGCATCTTCAGCAAGTGGTGTTGGCAAAACTGAATCATCCCTTGTAGAAGAATGAAATTAAACTCCTACCTCTCTCCCTGTACAAAAATAAACTCCAGATGGCTCAAAGACCTCAGTGTGAAACCCCAAACTCTGGAGGTAATAGAGGAAAAAGTTGGCAGCACACGACAAGACATAGGCATAGGAAAAGACTTCCTAAATCAGACAGCAGCTGCACAAGAAATAAAATTGACAAATGGGACCTCATTAAACTCAAAAGCTTCTGTACATGAAAAGAAACAAAGAAGTGAAGAGAAAACCCACAGAGTGGGAGGAAACCTTCACCGCAGACACATCTGACAAAGCGCTGATTTCCAGAATATATAAACTACTCAAAAAACAAAGAAGAAAGAAAACAAATGACCCACTCAAAAGATGGAGCAAAGAGCTGAACAGAGACTTCACAAGTGAGGAATTCGAGATGGCTGACAAATAACTTTAAAAATGTTGCTAATAATTAAGGAAATACAAATTAAATCTACTTTAAGATATCATCTCACTCCAATAAGACTGGCTAGGATCAAGAAAACAAATGATAGCAACCAAGTTCTGGAGAGGTTGTGGGGAAAGGGGAACACTCATCCATTGCTGGTGGGAATGTAAACTCGTACAGCCACTATGGAAGGCAGTGTGGAGAACCCTTGAAAGACTCAAAATGAGCTTGCCGCCTGACCCAGTCATACTACTCCTCAATATATACCCACAGACTCATCTTACCACAGAGATACATGCACAGCCATGCTTATTGCAGCTCTTTTCACAATTGGGAAGAGCTGGAACCAACCCAAGTGCCCCTCAACTGATGAGTGGATAGAAAAAATGTGGTACATCTACACAATGGAGTTCTATGCAGTGGTGAAGATGACATCCCTCTGTAAGGCATACTTGTTTCCACTATGTGACTGCTAAAATTCACTTTAGATAACCTACTGTAGTGTAATCTTCCCTAGCCTACTACTACCATTGTGGTTCTAGGTTTTAGGTGGTGTCATAGTACCTTTATTAATTTAAGTATTTAATTTTCATCTTCCTTGGATCCATTTGGCCTCTCAATTGAACTCAGATTTCTGCTGAATAAAACTATTCTGTCTTTGTCTCTTGTAGAAGAAACTTAATAAAGTGTTATGTATGCAGAAAAAAGAAAGATGACATCATGAACTTTTCAGATACATGGATGGAGCTAGAAGATATGCTAAGTGAAGTAACACAGTCCCAGAAAAACAAACAATGAATGGTATCCCTCATCTGTGGATGCTAGCGCCAATTACCTAGTTGTATGGCAAACTGAGCAACATCAATGTGATCCGAAAACAACTGTGCTCTTATATTGTGAATCCCTTAAAAAAGAAATTTAAAAAGGAAGCAAAAAAAAAAAAAAATGAAGGTGAGCACCACCAAGTCTGGCTGATATTTGCAAATTGCGAGGCCACGTGTTCCATCCATGCCGATTCTTCCTACATCTCTCCCTCCCCTACGCACACTCTTCCCCCTTTCTTTAATCAGTCTTTTAAAAGCTTATATTGTACTTAACCCACAAATAAAAATAAAAATTTGTTTGAGTGACTACAGCTAGACTGAGTTAGTTTAGTCACTCAGAACAACCCTACACACCTGATTTTGTTCATTGGGATGAGCATTCTGAAGACATGGAGCTTGGGTTTTATACTTTCTTGATCAATTGCACTTTTATACGCTTTTTCATCACAGAAAAGGCAAAAAGAGATGATAAAGTTGAAACTAGATAAATAATTATCCTCTTTCTTGACTTGTCTGTCCTTTTGGCTGCATTCCATCCTTCCTCATCAGGTGGTACCCTTTTTCATTCTCTGTTCTACATGCTATATGATATCCACACTTATAGCTGTTTGCATATATACATACACATATTACAGGCTTGGATCTACATATGTGGGAGAACATGTGGGGTTTTTTTTCTTTCTGAGTTTAGGTGACCTTCCTTAATATTATACGTTCTTTGATCAGAATCAGTCTTGGTAGGTATTTATTGATTTAATTGATTTTTTTCCTGAATGACAGCAATCGACCTTATTGGTTTTCTCTGTTTCTTGTTTCAGTCATTCTGCTCTAATACTATTTTCTCTCTTGTATTTTGGCTTTATTTTTCTCTTTTTGTTTTGAGTTACATTATTGGTTGACTATGCCATCATTATTTTCTCACAGATGTAAATTGCACCCTAACACACACTCTTTTAATGTAGCTCACAGATTTTCGTATTATGTTTTGCTGCCATTCAGTTTATATTTTCTAATTTCTTTTTGATTTCGTCTTTCACCCTTTGGTTGTTTAAATGTGTAGTTAATTATTTTCCAAGTATTTGAAATTTTCCTATGTGTTTTAATATGAACTGCATCTAGTTGGATATTAATGTAGGCAGAGAACTCACTCTTATATCCACCTTGGCAAGTCCTGCTACATTTAAAAATTATTTTTATATTATATATATAGATCAATAGATATTTGATGTGGTAGATATTATTTTTTGAAGTGTCAATTGGTAATGCACTAACAATGTTCACACCTTCCATATCATTACTAATTTTTAATCTTCTTTATCAATTACTCAGGAATAAGCTAAACTTTCCAAGTTTATGGATTAAAAACTTCTTTTTATCCCATTTCAACTCCTCATTTTTTTTTAGTTCTTGGCTTACTTATTTTGAAGTGTATATCCACTAGAAGACTGGTATGTCTTCTTGATAACTTTATCTCCGTGTCATTAAGTATTGTCTCTCTTCAACTCTTGTAGTGTTTGTGATATCTAAATATCCCTGGTGTGATATACCCTATCCACACAACCCTTCCTATACCTAGTGATTACATGTTTTAGATTCATATTGTGTGTTTATGCTCTATTCTCTTTCCTTCCACCTCTAGTCTGTTTCCAGATCTCTCTAAGGTAGGAACTGTGGGAGAGAGAAGACGTGAAAAAAATATCTCCTTTAACCAACAGATTTAGAGTTGATCAGCTTTCCACTGTGTGTGTGTGTGTGTGTGTGTGTATCTGTATGTCTATGGTGTTTATGTATATCTGTGTGTATGTCTATGTCTATGTGTAGGTGAATGTGTATGCATGTATGTAGGTGTGAGCAAATATGTGTGCATGTGTGTCTTTCCATGGGTCTTGGTGTGTGTCTGTGGGCATGTCTCTTTGTATAAATTTATATCTCTGAGTTGTAGCATGGATTCTTAGACATCCATGCCCACATTGTCTCGTAGTCAAGGAATCTCTAATTTTTCCTCCACAGAGGTAGATCCATCTCTATGACAACTAGTGTTTTATGTTCTCTTTGGCACTTACCCATCAGCTGGTAAGTTTTCAGCTTTTCCAAGATTGTTTTTTCCATGCTTTCTTCTTTTTTTAATTTTATTTATTTCCGTATGTGTATGAATGTACTGTCTGCATGCAGGTTTGTGCACCCATGTCGTGCAATGCCGCGGAGGTCAGAAGAGGGTGTCGGATTCCCCTGGAACTGGAGTTCTCCTGGAATTGGAGTTTCAGATGGTTCTCGGCCGCCATGTGGGTGCTGGGGATCAAACCCGGGTCCTCTGTAAGAGCAGTCAGCACTCTTAACCGCTAGGCCATCTCTCTAGCCCTATGCTTTCTTCTTAAATAGAACCTAAGACAATTATCACTCCTCTTGCCTGGGGATCTCATCCAGAATTAAGGAAATGCTAACACATCCTTTGTCCTAACAACCCTGCGAGTGCTGATTTGCCTGCAGCTGCCTCTATTTACCTTCTAAACAGCTAGTCAAATCTCCTTTGCCCTTCAGATTTTCTAGGTGGGCTTTGTGGACTCCAAATTCCAGGGGTGACACATGAACCCTTCAGGGGCAATTATCTTGATGGAAGTCTTTCTTTGTCCTGGCACAGAGGTTAGGGACACCCAGTGCTCCCCTATGCAGAGACGGGCTCCTTGACGCTCTGAAATGCTTCCACCCTTCAGATCCCATCCTCTATGTATCCTCTGGGGGCGAGCCACAAAGCAAGCCTTTCATCTCCTTTACACATTATCTGATTTTTCACATCACTTTGAAATGTAATATCTCTGTGCCTCAATGGAAACTTGCTTTTATATAAAAGCCCTATTGGCAATCACATACACACAAAAGATAAAAACCACCCCAAGTCTAGAAATATGAAGTTTATTTGTGAAATAAATTATGGCACAACTATACAATTGGACATTTCACTATAGCCCACTTCTCTCTGCCCCTTCCAAAAGAATGAGGAAATTTGTTATTTGCTGATGTGAAATGATCCTTAATATACAGTATTAAGAGGAAAAAACAGGAATGAATACATGCAGGATGATGTTTCTATTTTTCAAAAAGCAGAACTAACTCTAGTGGGGGTGGGCTGTGTATATGGGTATGGAGACAGAGGTTGAAGAGGCTGTCCTCCTAAATTACCCTCACTTTGTTTACTGAAGCATAGTCTCTCATTGAAAGAAGGTCTCTTATTGAAGCAAGGATCTCTGGCTGAACCCAGAGCTTGCTGTTTTGGCTGGTCTAGCCAACTTGCCCTGGGATCTCCCTGTGTCCACCTCCTGAGCACTGAGCACTGGGGTTACAGGTAGGCTGCCATGCCTGCCTGGCTTTCTGTGGGTACTGGGGCTGTGAACTTGAATCCTCACATACACTTAGCAAGTGCTGTATCCATTGAACCATATCCGCAGCCCCCTAGATGTATTTTTGCTTGTGTTTAATAAAACATTTCTGATAAGATATATAGGAAAATAGTTGTTTCTAAGGATAGCCAGGGATAGATTTCTGTAAGTTTTGAATTTTAGAACTGTATCTCAAAAGAAGAGAAATAAATTGATCAAACAAGAATGTTGTATAAAAAATTCAGAATAAATACAGCTCTTTCCAGGAGCTTGCATGTGAAGGGTGGAAAGGAGCAGCACGAGCTAGACTAGACTGAAGACCGAGGCGAGGTCTTGCCTTTCATCTGGCAGAGTCACGGCTCATCCATGGTTCGCCTAACATTATTGCACTAAGTTGAGACAGCCTCTTATCCCAGGTGCTTGTTGATACACAAGAGTAAGCACAAATGGATTCAGACATGTGACATGCCTACCAGGCGAAGCTTGGCTGCAACTGAGAATATAGAGATAAGATTACCTCAGAGAAAGAGAGAGAGAGAGAGAGAGAGAGATCATACTCCTAAAAAAATATTGTGCATAATGCTCTCTGGGTTGAGCCAGGCGCTTCCCAGAGGGTTTCTTAGTGGACAAGAAGGCAGTAGGAGGAGGGGTTCTTATTTTCACTTCTGTCTGCACAACTCAGTTTCCAGGAGCCATGAAGGTGGAGATCAGTGGAGACCACACCATTAGATGGAGAACATTGGTGGCCAAAGCCACCAGCAGGATGGTGGGGGTGAGCCCTAGCTAGGCTGAGGTGAAGCTGTCAGTGAGACATACTGGGACCTTCACATGCAGTAGGGCAAGTGGCTCAACAGTGGTAGGTGATGGAACCTGGCCGTGAGGAATAGAGGACCGAGAATGGGCTGGGAGAGGCAGGTGGCTGTGGATGCAGCATCAACAAAGCAATGAACTCGGGTTTTTCCATGAACACATGGTTCAATTTCCTTTTAGAATTGCATATATACTTAGAGTCAGGATTAGGTGGAGTTTGGATCAGAATAATCTACAAGGTTCTGGAGAACATGTGTAACCTCTTGGATTTAGTATTATCACTATCATTATTATTATTATTAACATTACCATTTAATGTGGAAGCTGGTGAAGTCTGAGAATATTGGGTTGCCTTAATTATTTGTAGCTTGCTCTTTGTATAAGATAGGTTTAAATATGTACATTAGCTGTCTAGTTAAGAGGAAAAGCTTCAATGTAAGAAGAATAAGTCACACAGTAAACAGACCAAGTTGTCAGGCTCCTGGTGTCACATGAGTGACAGGGCCAAGTGGGAAACCAGAATGAAAAGACAGCCACCTTGTCTTCTGAGGCGGATGGAAAGGAGCTGAAACGAAAGAATTTTTCACACATGGGCTCACCATCTTCAGAGAGACGATTAAGGAAAGAGCAGCATCTATTCAGAGAGAGGCTGGTGAGAGTCAGGAAGCACACAGACCATAGAAGTCTCAGAAAGCTCCTGACACAAGACTTAAACGCCTCTCCCCAAGGTTATATACACAGTAAGCATGGTTGTGGAGACTCTGACAGAGCTGACTGGGCACGATGCAAGGACCTCCAGGGTGCAGTTTTCATGGGTTATCAGCCATGGTAGGGTTGGGCTTTTGGTGATGAAGCTGCTTTTAATCATCCATACTCCTGTAAGTAACCCCAGTAAACTCATTTGTTCACCAAGTTGATCTTTAGTAGAATTGTAACTCGGCTATTATTGGTGCCCTATAGGGGTGAATAGCCATTTGTTCATGTCCTCCCAACAAAACTCAACAACAATTGTGTCCTGAGGCTATGATAGTTTCTTATACTATTTTTAATGTACAGTAGGAGCCCAGCAAATATTGGCTAGAAATGCATCAGCAATGTAGTGTTGACAGAAACGTCTTCCATAGCTTTCAGAACCCAGCGTGGAGAAGAAAGAAGAAAGATGATCCAAGTGAGCCAAGTTTACTCATGGACTTTGGGTGGCCACAACAGGGAGCGAAGCTGTGAAGGATGCTGGCCAGAACTTTGTTGATGCGATACTCAAGAAGAGCTGGGTTGGACAACATGAGCTAGCCCAGATCCAGATGAGAAATCAGTCTACCATAAGGCCTCGGGAGAGAAGTGCTAAAAGGAAGTCTTTGGGTTGAAGTAGGGTTAAGATGTGACCCCTGGCAGGCCCTAGTATTTCCTGGTCCCTAAACTCTAGTTCTCATGAATTCCTTACAATCCACTGTGGCACTCCCATTATCTAGGGTTGGGAGGGAAGAACATCTAAACAATTCAAAGATTCTACTTGGAAAACAGTCTTGTGAGAGAGAAAGAACCAGGCACTAGAACTTGGCTCTCAAACAATAATATTAGCATTAAAGCTTTACAGAAAAAATTTTCTTTAAAGTAGTTGCTGTGGTTTGAATGTAGTACGTCCCCCTCGGGGTCATGTGTTCAAACATTTGGTCTCTAGCTAGGGACACTGTTTTGGCTACTGGGTCTAGCTTGCAGCTATAGAACTTCAGGAGGAGAAACACAGCCCCAGTTCCTGGTAATCTCTCTCTCTCTCTCTCTCTCTCTCTCTCTCTCTCTCTCTCTCTCTCTCGTAATATGTGTATGCAGGTGTGTGTGCACACTTGTGTGTGGAATCCAGAGATTGATGTTGGATATCTTCCTTAGTCACTGTAGCTGGCAAGTCAAAATAAATCATTCCTTCCTTAAGCTGCTTCCTTCATGTATTTTATCATAGCAGTGAGGAAAATAACAAACACAGTAGTTCAGAAGACACTGCACAATCCTGTGGTTAAACTTTTCAACTCTTAGAGTGTTTGGTCATGATTATTATCCTGATTTTGAATAGAGGTGCATACTCAAAGCCTTGTCAGCCTTGGACCCAGCCCACAAGGATACTGTCCAGCCCATTGATATGTTCCTGAAATCATTCCCCAGTCTTAAATTTATCAGGTTGGGCTGGGGGGATAGCGCAGCTATTAAAGGCCAAGGATAAGAACCACGCAAAAAAAAAAAAAAAAAAAGAAGTTCGATTCCCACCACCCACAAATGAGTGCTATCTTTCCAGCTACCCTTACTCCAGTTCCAGGGGAATCTGACACCCTCTTCTGACCTCTGAGGCATTGCACGACACAGGCACACAAACTTGCATGCAGACAGTACATTCATACACATAGAGAAATAAATAAAATTAAAAAAATTTTAATTTATCAGTTTAATAATAATCAGAACTTATTTCCATGACATCTTAATCAATGACATTTACACATGTGCTCTAATGGCTTCATAATGGTACAGGTTTGGGATGGCATTAACTGAATTAATCTCATTCTGATTACTGAGACTTCTTACTGCATTTTCACTTAACCTTCTGTATATTTTATCTCAATAAGAATTATTGACTGTAGGAACCTTCTTTTGCTACGAGCAGGTACAGTGCAGTCCTGCTAAGGGAAGGGAAGCAGTGTCTGCCTGCAGCCACTGCTGGGAAGTTAACCCCTCAGTACAAAAGGTCAGGTGGCCACTTTTGTGGCCCGACTTGTGTGGTACTTCCAAACCCAGGTCCTTAGCCTGGGAAGCGGAATGCTTCTATCTGGCCATGTCCTCTCACCTATCCAGAAACTGGTAGACTGGATAGGAATTTCAGGCTGATGGCTGATGGCCAATCTTCAGCCTACACCCACTCACAATTCATTCCACAGGTTGGTGACTTGATTAGCTTCTGTCCAACCCCACGCTAGCTTACCAGGTTTTAGATCTGAATGACTTTCTAAACCGCTAGCACCTGACACTCAAAATTCAGGCCTGCTCCAGCCTGTACATGCACAAAATAACAGATCTGGGGATCATGCTTAGATGGTAATGAATAATCCACTTTATTGCATGCTGTGAGTCACTTTTATAAGCAAAATGATGTCATCTCTCAGGGCCAAATCTCAGACCCCTGCATCATGTTCCTTGTATGGTGCTGCCCCACCTAACATCATGTGCCTGGGACAGGAGTTGCTCCCTTATGGTGCAGGGTCAGAGGAACCTCAGGACTTCCACATTATGCCCTGAGGGATGCTAGCTGAAAAGCTAGCACCTAACTCAAACTGGATCTTCCCACAATGACAGACTGCAGTAATACTGCTTGCTGTAGGGAAAGATGGTAACAGGTTATCTAGTTATCATGAAATAACTAGATACCATTCTTCTAAAGCAATATTTGTGGTTATCTCTCTCTCTTTCATCATCTTTGATCTGTTTTATAACTGTTCACATTGTAGAAAATAACAATAATCCAAGTGATTCTTTACCACGGAAATACAAATGAGTAGTGCTCAGTGGAATGCACTGGACTCATTTCTAATCTATTTGTAAATTTGCTTCAAAGCTTCTTACTGCTTGTGTACACGTGGCTCTTTGATTTCTTCTTTGAAGTGGTTGTAGCATCTTATTGGGTCTCTCACTAATTGATGCATTAAATAAAATCTTTGATCCATGTCCATTTTAAATGAAAGTCTGAATTTTACATTTTTTACAAAAGGTCCTATTACAGTGTCTACTTTAAGGTTCACCTAGCATAAGGCCAGATACATGGGAAATGTATGAACTGAACACACAGGAACCTGCTAGAAACTACATATCAATCAAGCTAGTAGGAAGATTTTATAACAGAAACTTCAGCTTGCCTTTCGATTGGAGAGGGGATGGGGTTGGAATGATCATCAAAAGTTCCAGAGAGATTTAACTTCACAGCTACAGAAAATGTGAGGATACAAACAGAGAGAGATCTCCCAAATTCCTTCTAGGAAGCCAGCATCTCTAATACCCAAACCAGGCAAGACACAAACAAGAAAGAAAACTATAGACCCATATCATTAATGAACACAGATGCAAAAATTCTCAACAAAATACTTGCAAATCACATACAGACCCACATCAAAAAGATCATCCATCATGACCAGGTTGGATTCATACCAGAGATACAGTGATGTGTAAATCAATAAATATCCTAAAACACATAAATGGACTGAAAGACAAAAACCACATGATCATCTCAACTGATGTAGAAAAAGCATTCAACAAAATCCAGCATCCCTTCATGCTTAAAGTCCTAGAGGGAATTGGACTGGAGAGATCATTCCTCAATGTAATCAAAGCCATATACAAGAAACCCACAGCAAACATCATCCTAAATGGAGAAAAGTTGGAAGCATTCCCCTTAAAGGCAGGAACACAGCAAGGCTGTCCACTATCACCACTCCTCTTCAATATAGTGCTTGAAATGCTCCCTAGGGCAATAAGGCAAGAAAGTGAAATTAAAGGAGTACTAATCAGAAAAGAGGAAGTAAAACTATCCCTTTTTGCAGATGACAGGATAGTTTACCTAAGGGATGCTAAAAACTCCACCAGAAAACTTTTAGAAATGATTAAAAGTTTCAGTAAAGTGGCAGGATACAAAATAAACCTAGAAAAATCAGTAGCCTTCCTTTACACCAACAATAAGCAACTAGAGAAGGAATATAAGGAGACCTTCTCAATCACAATAGCCTCAAAACAATACCTAGGAATAAACCTAACCAAAGACAGCAAAGACCTCCACAAGAAAAATTTAAAACCCTGAAGAAGGAGATTGAAAATTACATAAAAAGATGGAAAGACCTCCCATGCTCCTGGATTGGAAAAATTAATATAGTAAAAATGTCCATTCTATCCAAATTAATATACAGATTCAATGCAATCCCAATCAAAATCCCAATGAGCTTTTTCACAAACTTGGAAAAAAAATCCTTAAATTCATATGGAAAAATAAAAGACCCTGAATAGCTAAGGCAACCCTGAGTGTAATACTGGGGGGATTATATTACCAGACTTCAAGCTATATTACAGAGCTATAGTCATAAAGACAGCCTGGTACTGGTAAAAAAAAAAAA
>VZQC01015508.1:2582130-2613812 GCA_009823505.1 Rhizomys pruinosus
AAAAAAAAAAAAAAAAAAAAAAAAAAAAAAAAAAAAAAAAAAAAAAAAAAAACAGAACCATTGACCACTAGAACAAAATTGAAGATTCAAACTTGAGGTCATATAACTTCAGCCACCTCATATTTGACAAAGGGGCAAAAAAAGCTCAATGGAGGAAAGATAGCATCTTCAGCAAATGGCGTTGGCAAAACTGGATCACCATTTGTAGAAGAACAAAATTAAACCCCTACCTCTCACCCTGTACAAAAATAAACTCCAAGTGGATCAAAGATCTCAACCTGAAACCCTGAAGGTGATAGAAGAAAAAGTCAGCAGCAATATACAAGACATAGGTGTAGGAAAAGACTTTCTAAATCAAACAGCAGCTGCACAGGAAATAAGGACAACAGCTGATAAGTGGAACCTCATCAAATTCAAAAGCTGTTGTACAGCTAAAGAAACAATCAAGGAAGTGAGGAGAAAACCCACAGAGTGGGAGGAAACCTTCACCACTGATACATCTGACAGAGCATTAACATCCAGAATATATAAACTACTTAAAAAACAAAGAAGTAAGAAAACAAATGACCTACTCAAAAGATGGAGTAAAGAGCTGAACAGAGACTTCACCAGTGAGGAAGTAAAGATGGCTGAGAAACATCTTAAAATGTGTTCAACATCATTAATAATTAAAGGAATGCAAATTAAAAACCACACTAAGTTATGATCTCACTCCAATAAGACTAGCCAAGATCAAGAAAACAAAAGACACCAAATGCTGGAGAGGTTGTGGGGAAAGGGGAACACTCATCCACTGCTGGTGGGAATGTAAACTGGTACAACCACTGTGGAAATCAGTGTGGAGATCTCTTAAAAAACTCAAAATGAGCCTACTACCTGACCCAGCCATACCATTCCTGGGTATATACCCATAAGAAGCATCCTACCACAAAGACACATGTACAGCCATGTTTATTACAGCTCTCTTCAGAATAGCAAAGAGCTGGAACCAACCCAAATGCCCCTCAAGTGATGACTGGATAACAAAAATGTGGTACATCTACACAATGGAGTTCTATGCATTGGTAAAGAAAGATGACATCATGAACTTTGCTGGTAAATGGATGGAACTCAAAGCCATTATGCTAAGTGAAGTAACACAGCACTCCCCCCCCCAAAGGTGAATGGTTTCCCTCATTTGTGGATGTTAACACCAAATCCCCATTTGGCAGGCAAACTGAGCAACTTTATTATTATATTTCATTATATAGTAACTGTGAACTGTAACTGTGAACTGAAAGTAACTGTGCTATTCCAATGTAAATCTTTTTATTTATTTATTTATTTATTTATTTATTTATTTATTTATTTTAAGTGAGGACTATTAGGATCATAGCTCTTTATTTTATTTTATTTTATTTATTTCTGTATGTGTATGAATGTACTGTCTGCATGCAGGTCTGTGCACCCGTGTCGTGCAATGCCGTGGAGGTCAGAAAAGGGTGTCGGATTCCCCTGGAACTGGAGTTCTCCTGGAACTGGAGTTTCAGACGGTTCTCAGCTGCCATGTGGGTGCTGGGGATCGAACCTGGGTCCTCTGTAAGAGCGATCGGCGCTCTTAACCGCTAGGCCATCTCTCCAGCCCCCCCAATGTAAATCTTTTAATGGGCTCTAGAATTGTCCTACCACTTGTAGTCACACATTGTAATTACCATATATGGATGGAAGATATGTATTCATATTCTAAAAAAAAAGAATGTAAAAAAAGGAAAATGTGGAAGAGCAACACAGAAGTCATGTTGAGGAAGAGAAAAACCAAACCTGAGAAAAATTGTGATAGGAATCATCGTGGCCTGCTCAGAGTGGTTTACACTTTGACAAAACCTGGATAACAACAATACTATGGTAAAACTTTGGTTGGTGTCCACAGTGTATAATGCACTGGGTGGTCTTTCCTGATTGTGTTAGAAGCAGCTTTGGAAATGTAAAAAGTGCTAATTTCACCCCATCCCCAGAAACTCTGCTATAATTCTCCTGAGGAGTGGGGAGACAGAGAAAGCACCCCAAATTATTCTAAAATGAACCAAGTTAGTGAACCACTGAGCTATGAAACATACGTGTACATTTTGGCTTAATTTAACCCTCTTCATGGCTCTATGAGAGAGGTATTTTCACCCTTGTTTTACAAATGAGGGCACAAAGGCTTAGTGAGCACAAATTATTTCTGTAGAGGAAATCCTGTGACTTGCTGGTGAGAGAATTCAAAGGCTAGAAAGCTGGATTAAGGGTGAGGGGCTTATGGGTAATTTTTAACATTACTGTTATAATTATAATTATGGAAATAGAGTTCACTCATGCAGCAAATGTTTAATAGGTGCCTACTATGCCAGGTTCATAGGGACTGCAACTAAAAATGATGGTTAAAGCAGTCTCTATCTCTTTTTTGGTTATAGGAGGCACTCTTAACCGCTAGGCCATCTCTCCAGCCCCGAGAGAGGGATATTCTAGTTGGGGTGTCTTCCCATTATGTGGCTGAGTGATGGGCAGAAGCAGAGCTCCAGAATGAGAGCCTCCTGTCTCCAGTTCTAGGGAGAACATTTTGTGGTAGGCAGCAGACTTGTTCTCTTGGAGAATTAGGTAGTTCTTAATTACCGATCTGCTGGGAAAGTGATGGAAATACGTCCAGTGGCTGATTCCCAAGTGATACCTTTATTGACATTCTGAGCTCAGGCTTCCCAAGGGTCCTGTGGGAGACTTGAGCTCCTCTGGAATTTCCTCAGCCTCTCTTGTCTTGGAGCAAATCTTCTTAAGAAGCAGAATACCCAAAAAGAAGTAAAACAATCAATCCTGCAGGGAAGCTCATTCAGCTTAGAAAGTAAACAACTCAAAGGATTCGGGAAGTCCCTGAAACTGACCAGATATACTAGAACCCTCCCTCCCCAAGCCTATACAAGCAGAAAAGACAAGTGAGAATACTCAGACAAGCCCAGCTCCCTGAAAGAGGCTGGAGAGATGGCCTAGCGGTTAAGAGCGCCGATCGCTCTTACAGAGGACCCAGGTTCGATCCCCAGCACCCACATGGCAGCTGAGAACCGTCTGAAACTCCAGTTCCAGGAGAACTCCAGTTCCAGGTGACTTCAGATGAATCATATTCACTAATTTTCTCTTGTCCTAGAATCTGGCTGCTGTGTTAGCTGGATCATCCAAGATGCGGATACAGTATAGAATCAAAAGAAAGAAAGACTCACTGTGGGAAGGGGGAACTCATAATTGTGAAAGACAACGAACATGGAGGAAGCAGAGGGTAGCAAGGGGCACCTCCTACCCATGATGCCACAGGTGTGAAAGAGAAGGGGAAGAAAGAGAACTGAATAGTAAATGTGGTAAAGCTGAAGATTCTTCCTAGAGGCACCCTGCATTCATAGGTGCAACAGTAAATCATCTTCCATGCTGTGATGGTCATCATTTCATTTTTTTTTTATTGATGCTTTGTGTATTTCATACAACATTTTCCAATTCAGTTCAGGTATATATCCCCTTCCCTTCCCCCACCCCACCCCTACCCATCCCAGATCATGCATTCTGCCATAAGTTTTCTGCATCTTTCTCTGCTTTTTTGTTTTGTTTTTTCTTTTTTTTTTTTAACAATAAGTGATAATTTGTGAGTACAAGCATCCTTCATGTAAAACCAATTTGCAAGCAGTTGTGCCCAAACCCACACAGCTCATGGGTCCCACCATCCAGCAGGGGGGGCTTGTATGTTCAATCAAGTTGATCAAATGAGTGTCCAGTCTATATTGTTGTAGTTTCACCATTAACCCCAATCGAAGCCCTTACATTCTACCACGCCCCCTCTTCTGCAGATTGTTCCCTAGGCTTAGAAAAGGGGCACAGGTGGATGAGAAGCAAAACACTCTACTTTCTCTGGAGCTGATGTCTTGGTCTCTAGTCAGTTCTGGCTGTTTTCTTTCATGAGCTGCCAGCTTGTCCTGGCATAACCTTTCGATCCTACTGATGAAGCACATGCAATTAGATATTTAGGTATTAAACAGTATAATATATAGTCTTTTGATCCTACTAATGAAGCACACACGATTAGATATATAGGTATTTAAACAGTACTAATTGTTATGGTAGGTTTCTTTGGTATAGACACAGATGTTTGGATGGTATGTTAATTCATGATTTACATTTTCATTTCAAGCAGTCCAGATAGTCACATCCTCAAGAGTCCTGCAGACAGAAAGCAACAGTTTATCTCTTTTTTATATTAATTTTTGTGAATTTCATACAATATATTATTTTTATTTTATTATTTTATTTTTTATTTTATTTATGTGTATGAGTGTATTGCCTGCTTATGTATGTGTACTCATGCAATGCCCAAGGAGGTCAGAAGAGGGCATCAGATCCCCTGGAACTGGAGTTATGGATGGTTGTTAGCTGCCATGTGGGTGCTGGAAATTGTACCTGGGTCTTCTATAAGAGTAGCCAGTACTCTTAACCACTGAGACATCTCTCCAGCCCCCATACAAAAATTTTGATCATTTTTAGACCCCCTTCCATATCTGCACCCTGCGCCCTCTTACTAGCTCCTCACCAAATTTCACACACACACACACACACACACACACACACACACACACACACACACACAGAAGAAGGCCATATGAGTTAATCCACTGGAGCCTGGTCAGCTACCTTAAACTAGACTGACTCTCCTCTTCCAGCAGCCATCTTCAGGTCGGCTTGGAGTTTCTTACTCACTTCCCCATGTCTATGCTGAGATTTTTTTCTCTTCCTTGACCTTATGTGGGACTTGTGCATGCTGACACCATTGCTCTGGGTTCGTATGAGTAACTGACCAGCTGTCTGGAAAAATCTGTTTCCTATGGTCATCCACCTCTTCTGGATCTTAAAATCTTTCCATCCCCTGTTCTTCAATGAACCCTGAGCTTTGGGATGCAAAAATTTGATGTGGATGTCCTATTCAGAGATAAGCAGTCTGCAGACTCTTCTGTGCATACTGACTAGTTGTGGTTCCCTGTGTTAATCACCATCTCCTGGATAAGGAAGCTTCTCTGCTGAGAATTGAGAGATGCACTAATCTATGGGTATAACAATGTCATTAGTGATCAGCTTAATAGCATATCTATTAAGCAGAATAATTGTATTAGGCTCTCTCTAATGGCCCGTGGGATATCCAGCCTCAGGTTCCTAGGCCTGATATCCATGTCAGGTTTGGCTCCATCCTACGAAGTAGACCTTAAATCCAATATTACTCCTGTAATATTCATGCTACTATTGCACTGGTGGGCATACATTACCAGGCCAGTTGTTGTTATAAGATTCGCAGCTAGGTAAGGTTCATACTAAATTGACCCTTCAGCAATAGGGTCTTGCGGTGAAGTTCGGGTGGGTAACCAAGGATAGGCGTAATGGCCAGTGTTGTTTGAGAGGGTGTGCACTGCTGCCTTTAGGTTTTTATTTGCTAGCAGCTTATCTCTTGAATGTATATCTCCATTGTATAGTTTGCATAGCTGCCCCAGCCGAGGAAAGCAGACCACCACAAAAAGCTAAGCACCTTCTCTTACATGTAAGTGGCTAGCTGAACCCAATGGATTTAGGCTCTTTGCCCCAAGAGCAGAGGTACAGATTAATTCAGACAACCATCTGTCGTCCATCGGTCCATCTTTACCCATCCATTCATCCATCCATCCACTATTTTACATGATAGTAGCAAGCCTGAAGCCCTTACCCACACTTGAATTTCTGAGAACCTGACACATCTCTTGCTTGAATCTTGCCAGTACTTTGCTCTACTGTCAAATTTATGTTTCAGCCCCTTTGATTCAATGTTCCAGGCACAGTAAGTGATGGGGTTTATTGCAATGTCCTTGTGTTCAGATCAAAGACAACAACTAAGTTGAAGCAGAGCTAGCCAGCTGACTTGGCTGTGTGCCTTTAAATTCTTAAGCCACTGAAGCTGTTTACTTTTGAAATGACCCTGGCCTGTGGTAATATTTTCTAGCAGCTTCTTTCAAACCTGTATGGCAACCTGCCATGAAATCTGGAGTTCAGAAAAATCACAGGTATTGTTTTGAGAGTACATTATTTTGGAGGATAAAGATGGTAAAAATGTGTAGGGCTTTGCAGGTAATGAAATGTGTTTTATAAGCAAACATTTCTGCCAATTAGAATTTAATCCTCTTTAAGTCAAGTTTTTGTAAGACTCTTTCATCTTTTCCATTCCATTAGTTAGTGTATCAAAGAACACATCTCTGCACTGTAGGAATCAATCCCCCAAACACGAGCATTTTTCCCCTAGAACAATGTTTATATTTTGGCAGGATTTCTCTCAGGAGGCTTCCAGAATCACATGCATTTGTAGGCATTCTATCAAGTAGTTTAAAGAGCATAAAACTTGAAGCAATAATTTTGGGAGTAAATTTTATTGTTATGGCTTTAAAACACAATCAAATAAAAACAAGAATTCCATTAGTAGTTGAATATTGTAATAATAGAGTTAATAATAAATTTTACTGCTCTAGGAACTATAAAACAGCAATAATAAAAACACTATTATTGTGAATAAATTGTATTGAGATGACTAACTAGAAAGCCATAAAACAAGACGATAAGGGATAATCTAATCACCAGGAAAGAGGCGATAACAATTCACTCTTGTTACCAAGGAGTCCAAAGTTCCAGTTCACTGGCCACAAGGCTATGGGTTATTGCCTACATTCCATAAGGTTGCAAGAAGGTAATCTTTGGCCAGTAGGGTTGGCAGGAGACCACATATTACAGTGAAATTGGACATGGGGATTGAGGAAAATCCAATTATCAGCAAGTGTTAGGAAAACCCTGTGTAATAATTCCAAGTGTCCTCACAAAACATTGGAAAATTATTTGCACGTTTCTACTGAGAGTATTTGACTGTGTGTCTTCATGTATTTAAATTTTATTTTATTTTTTATTTCAGAGTAACTGCATGGAATTTTATTTTTGTCAGGGGGTAGGTGGGAGGACTGTAAACTTGCTTTTATATTTAGAATGTTTGTGTACCACTTTACACTGAATGCATCTTTGTCCCATTTCAGTGAGCAGTAAATGAAAAAAAATCCTCAAGTTCTAGGACCCACCCTATCTGTGGAGCTAACAGCTTCATTAAAACCTTTACTTTAGGATCTATATCACCAAGGAGGCTGCCCTTCATCCTCCCTTAGGTGAGGGGAAGAGTGCTGGTTTTTCTTTTATTGCTTGTTCCGAGTGTCAAAATTCAAAGTACATATTTCTGAGTTCACTATACCAGGGTAATGTGGACGCTCATAACCATGCAACATCCTTTAGTTCTCTAGGGTCAGGCTTTTCCCCTGGCATGTGTCCAATGACCTTCTTCTTCTCAGTGGATCCAAACGGTTAGTTCTTGGCCCTTCTCTGAGTTCATGTTTAAATGTTTGACCTGATGTTGGAGAGGATTTTGTTCTGCTTCACAATGCTGGTGATAGAATCTGGGGTCCTGGGCATGCTAGGCAAGTGCTCTTCCACTGAACTACATCCTTAGGTCTTGGAAGAGAGTACCTTATATAAGATAGGTCTGAGGGAAATCTACTTAGTAAGGGATTCAAATGGCTTTCAAGGCTCGGATATGAAGAGATCTGGATTTGTTTAAGAAGCTGATCAGGTGCTACATCAGATCAAAATAAAGTATTCAGCCTCAAACAAAGCCTGAGACTGCAGAGGGGAGGGGAGATTCTGAGCAACGGCCTCTTTTCCGTCATGGAAAGTTCAGAAGACACTTCACTTGTCCTGCATAGCAACCTGTGTGGAAGGAAGAGCCGTGTAGTGAGCACAGGTGTTCTGAATCCTAGAAACAGTCCCAGGAGGATTTAAACAGGAAGAACTTTTCTTTTTCTAGTCAAGAGCTCACTTTAAGAGGAGAAATGAAATACCAAATGGTCAAATGTTCTCACTATTTGAAAACATTTTTTTTAACTTTTTAAATTTTTGTTTATTTTTGTATGTGTATGAATGTACTGTCTGCATGTAGGTTCGTGCACCCATGTCGTGCAATGCCACGGAGGTCAGAAGAGGGTGTCGGATTTCCCTGGAACTGGAGTTAAAGATGGTTCTTAGTTGCCATGTGGGTGCTGGGAATTGAACCCGAGTCCTCTGCAAGAGCAGTCGGCACTCTTAACCGCTGAGCCCTCTCTCCAGCCCCTGAAAACCATTTTTGAAGCCATGATGGAGTTAATGAAATATGAAGTCTGTTTCTGCTGAGATCTCTGGCTTCTCTTATCTTCTCTTCTCTTATCTTATCTTGACTATGGGAATGCTCATCTTGATGCACAGTCAAAGACAGTGATTTACTGGCTGGAGAGAGGCCCAGGATTTTCTGAATCTTTCTGTACAAGAATGGAGCTGCTACTTGGGACACTTTGCCTTTTGAGCCTGCTGGTTCCTGGGGGCCTAGGATATGATAAGTGAGTCAAGAGTGGGGAGATGGGCTGTCCGATGATTTCAGTTATCTAAACAGAATGTGCTCTTCATGATCCTCGTGTCTGGATTCTACCCACTTCCTACGCGCCATGGGATGGGGATGAGATCACTGAAATTTCATCTTTGAACATTACTCTTATAATCTTTGAATGAATTTCAAACAAGTATTTCCTAGCACAATTTATGACAAATACAACTTGATATGTCATGTTTTATGGTTGGGAAAAGAAAATTATAATAAAAATTTTGTGTCTCTTATTTTCATAGTTTCTCAATTAGTAAATCATATTCTGATTATTAAGAAAAATGTTTAAAATTATCAAATAATTTCACTTAGAGACAATTATTGTTAATGTTTTTGGATAAATAGCTAATTATTTTTAGAGTACTATTGCTGGAATTTTTCATTTAAATTGCTGTAATTTTCCCATAGCATTCATGATTAATTTGCAACTTATTGTAATTGTTAATAACATTTAATCATTTAGTTAACTTCTGTTTTCTCAGTTTTACAAATAATGCCACAGTGAACAACCAACTAATTTCTTTTTGCAAATTTTTGAGTAGTCCCCTAGGACAAGTTATAGGAAGGACAATTACTGGGTGAGAAAAAAATGTAAGCATCTGGCTGGCTACACATTGGCCAGCCAGATTAAGGTTGCATTAGTCTATACTTCTTTTTTTAAAACATACATTATTTATTATTTTACACTTATGAGTATATCGATTGCATGTACAATGTACGTAAGTGTACCTATGTCATGCAGTGCCAGAGGAGGGTGTCAGATCCCCTGGAACTGGAGTTATAGAGGCTTATTAACCATTATGTGGGTGCTGGGAGTTGAACCCGAGTCCTCTGCAGAGTAGCCAGTGCTCTTGTGAACCATCTCTCCAGCTCTAGTTTATACTTCTAACAGCAGTATATGAAAGCGTATGAAAGCGATTTTAAAGTGTTTTCCAACTGTAGAAGTAACAAATGCCTACTGTTCACTTCTTTTGCCTTTTGATAGTTTAAAATAAGGTTAAACGGCTTATCTCATTATTCACTTTAGTACTTTACGAATTGCCTGTTCCTACCATTTACCCATTTTGGGTGATCTTTCCTATTCTTAAGGGATCATAACTTCTCTCAATGAATAATATATGTTAACCTGTGTATTCATGTACAGCTTTCTTATAAAGTACACCTTACCGTGTTCACTCATAGTTCATGATTCCCTTCCTTCAGTGCATTTTGTAAAATTTATGTGGCTTAGCTGCTGTTTCATCTTTCACTTTACGGTTAAAAAGATCCTACAACCAAGTACTCCCACGGGCTAGGAAGGTCCACACTGAGTGTCACTCCAGGCTGACTGTATGACTTAGACTTCCTCTCGACCTCAGAGTCCGATATTAGTTATAAAGAGAATGTGGAATCCATGTGCTGCTCAAAAGCCTGCTTAAGCCTGTTTAGACATGTCTTTCTTATTTCTTCCTTTAGTCTTCTTGGTTTCATGTAAACGTTCATTTGTCTCTCTTTCTGGGATTCTTCCTCCATAAATTAGAGACAGAAACTCTTAGCTATTTTACAGGGAAAACATGGAAAAATTAGGCTGCTTAAAATATCAAGAGACAGTAGGAGACCAATCAGTTAGTAAAGTGCTTATCTCTCCCAGCAGTCATGTAGAAAGCTGGGTCTAGTGGCATGTGTTTGTCATCCTGGTGCAGGGGAGGTGAAGACACGTGATTCCTGGAGCTTGCTGGTCAAGGCAGCTTAGCTGAATTGGTGAGCTTCAGGTTCAATGAGAGACTCTGCACAAAAAGTCGGTGGAGAGAGATTGAAAAAGACACCAGATGTTGACCTCTGGCCTGTACATGCGCAGGCACACACTCCTTCACACACCCCTACACGCGCAACTGCGCACACAGAAGAACACATACTCCCCTCATAAAAATGTATAGATATATGATTGATAAGTAGGTAGGCAGATAGATAAATCAAGTGCCTTTAAACTTAGGCATCTTTTGATTCCTGGTTCTAGAAATCGATACCAAGAAAATAAAGTGTGAAAGGATTTTCTTACATTACAATGCAGCTTTATTTACAATATATATACTATAATATCAGGAAATAAAGGCTCATATTAGATTACATAAATGCTCATATGTAACTCATGACACATGGATAGTTTGGTCATTTATTTTCAGTATCAACTTGACTGAATTTAGAATCACCATGGAAACACACCTCTGGGTGTGTTTATGAGGGTGTTTCCAGAAAGGTTTAACTGAGGAGGGCAGACCAACTGAATGTGAGCTGCTCCATGGGGTCCTAGCCTGGGGTCCTGGACTGAAAAAGGGTGAAACCCAGCTGAGCACCAGCACTCCTCTCTCTGCTTTCTGAGCACGGATACAATGTGAGCAGCCACTACGCTTCCCATCATTCCTGGAACCTGTAGGTAAGCCCTGAGCCAAAATAAAGCCTTCTTCCCTCAGGCTGTGTTTATCAGGTATTTTGTCACAGCAGCAAGAAATGTAACACATACAGATATTCATTTATCAGAATAACAATTATGAAAAATGTAACAACATGGAAAACTCATGTTCCAGGCTACAGGAAAGCTACATAATATGAAAAATAATGAAATACTTGGAAAAGAGGAAAATTTATACTGAAATGGGGATGGCTGTCTTCAGTTGATGATCTTTTTCCCTCTTCAGTTCACTACTCTTCATTTTGCAAATATTCTATAATTAACACATGTAACACTTCTATTTAAAGGGAAAGGTTGCATGCCCAGGTTCAGTCGTTGAGGTGATTAGACTTAGAAGGCAGACTCAGAGGACAGGGTAGCCATAGCATAGATCTTCATGACTGCATTTGAAGAAAACCTTTTAAAAACCTCTTGACCTTGCCCTTTGTGGCATTTTTACTTTCATTATTATTTGCTGAAATAATTTTTACCAGCTGGGTGTAATGGGGCACGCTCATAGTGCTAGCATTGGGGGCTGAGGCAGAAAGAGCAGGAGTTTGAGGTCAGCCTGGGTTCCATAGAACAATTCTGTCTGAATTTTTTTTAATTAGTTAATTTTTTAAATATTACTTTTATGTTACTCCTACCAACTCAAAACACAGATTGGTATGATTTTTGAAACTCTGTTTTATATAATTTGTGCCATAACAGTTTAAAGATTCTAAAGTTAAAATCCAGGCTCTGTGTGTGTGTGTGTGTGTAAGCCTCCACCAAAAAGTATCTATAAAAAATCTTTGGGATTTCACAATATAAACCAGATGGCTTGAAAGTGTTCATCTTCTCTGACCTCATTCTTCTTCCTTGAAAAGTAGCTCAAGTAAACTATCAGAAATGAGAACAAAGATGTATACAAGACGTTATTCACCACAGGGCTACTTACAACAGCATAACCCCCCCACCAAGAGAAGCAGCTGGATCTAGCACAGAAGAAAAGGTTTAAATGAATGCTAGCAATAGATGCATATAGTATACTAAGACTTACTTTCAAATATTATGCAGTCATTAAGGATAATGTTTTAAGAGTTTTTATTGACATAAAGAAATGTCTCTGGTAGGGGATAGTATACAAAGGAGTGAATACAAATCTATACAGAGATAAATCTGCTGACATGGGCACAGATGAAAGATCGAAAGGAAATTTGGCAGAAGAGTGACCTGGTTACTCAGAGACATGGAATTATAGAGAATTATTCCTTCGTTTCCCCCCCTCCAAAATCTGTTTTCTGCTCCTCTTCTCCATACTTTCTAAATTCTTCACTTTAAGTATATGTTAATTTTGTAAGGAGAAAAATAAAAACTGAAAATACTTTACTACATGAAATATTCATGCTGTTTCTTTACTATTTAAAATACATTTGCCTCGACATTTCGTTATTTTTACCTCTTTACACATTCCAGTTGAAATTCCATTAGCCCATCTTTGATCTTAAGCACTTATTAATAATGCACCCCAAAGGATCATTTTCTCTGTTAAGCATTTTATGACTGTCTGTTCAGAAAGAATACACAAAGTACAATCATCTTCTTATTTACTTGGAAAAATGAGAGTGGTGGTAATCTGGGGGATTAACTAGGCTTCCCCTTCTCTTCTTACATGTATTATGTATCACCCGAGATATGTCTAGGAACGGGGAAGTTTCTGAGCTTTAAGTATTGTATTTTAGTTTTGTATAAAAATCGTAATCACTATTAATGTCAGAGGCTTTCACTCAAATCCCAGACCATTAATGCTTTGCATATTAGATGAAACCTCTCTCTCAATGTTGGGTTCAGAAACTGCAGCTATTTGTTGAACTTAGTGGGGTGAAAGCCAAATGGTGATGCCAAAAGGTGTTCAGTTGCCTTTATTCAGTGAATAATTCAGGTATACATCATGACTTTAAAAGCATAAACTGCACAGCATAAAAGCTTTTCACACTGTATTATAGGTAATCTAAAGATACATTGAAATGCAAAGAGGAGGTGAATGGGCTATTTGAAAGTACAGCACTGCTTTATATGAGGTGCTCCTGGAACTGTTCTCCATGGATACCAAAGGAGGCCTATACTCGCTTGCCTGCTCCAGTGAGCAGATGGCTGTGACAAGGAAAAACCCAAACATCCACTGAGCTATCTGAAGGGTGGAGCCTATTCCTGGTGTCTGTCCTGGCAGGGCTCTACAGGAAGAATAAGCCTGTAAGGAGCAAGAGATGGGAGGCAGGAAGTCTTTCTCTTCATTTATGTCTCTTCTCCCCATAGTGATGAACTACAATCTTTGGTAATATTTTTCATGTTGATATTTCCTGCTAGTCTCTTTGTCATCCAAATCAAAAGTAACCATTTAGAAATCAGGCTAATAAATATTTTAACATATTTCAAGATGTTTTAAAAAAAGTGGTTTAGGGGACTATAGAGATGGCTCAAAGCTTAAAGTACTGACTGCTCTGGCAGAGGACCTGGGTTCCACTCCCAGAAAACAGCAGCTAACAACCATCTGTAACTCCAGTTCCAAGGGAGCCAATGCCCTCTTCTGACATCTATGGGCATTGCAGGACATGGGTGCACTTACCTAACTGTAACAAATACACTCATACACATAAAATAAAAATAATAGATGAAATATTTTTAAGTGGTTTAGTCTATGAAATTTAGGTCTTCAGAATAAAACATACAGTACTATTTATTTTAAGGTTTGTTGTTATTACGATGAAATGGATAGCATATATATAAATATTGAGTTCCTTTAAACAGTCCTGGCCTATGCAATTGCTCGTAAAATGTTGGCTGTTTTTATCTTGCCTGGGCTTGAGTTTGTATTTCTTTTTCCAGACTTCAATATACTCAAATGCCATTTAACTGGCATATCATACCTCGCACCTTGTTTTTTAATGGCTATGTTATTTGACTTTCTGTGTACTTATATATTAAATATATATTTAAGCAGCAAGAAAGAAATATTTTTATTACTATTACTTATTATTGCTTTGCATAAAATAGAGTGCATATGCATTGAGCTGTTGAGTGGGGAAGATAATATAAAATGCTTTGATCAGCACCTAGCACAGACTGTTCAATAAGGGTTAACTAGTGTTATTATAAAAGATATTTACTGATGAATTACTAAAGACATAAAATATGTTCTTCAAAATCTATGTATAGACTGAATTTTTATGAATTTTAAATATACTTTGGGATATATGTATTTTTCTTTATAAAATGATAATATGGGGGGGCTGGAGAGATGGACCAGCAGTCAAGATCACTGGCTGCTCTTGGAGAGCACCTGGGTTTGATTCCCAGCACCCACATGGCGTTTAACACCTGTTTGTAACTCCAGTTTCATGGGACCAAATGACCTCTTCTGACTTCCTCGGGCATTACAGGACACCAGTGCACTTACACGCATGCAGGCAATACATTCATATACATAAAAGAAAAATAATAAATTAAATATTTTGAAAATGATAACATGTTCCAGAAAGCATCCATTCTCAGCATATTACTTACATCAGTATATGTTTTCTATTGACATTATTTCTCTGAGGCATTATTGCTTATGAAAAATACATGAGTTGTAAGTACTCTAAAAAAAAATCCATGAATAATTTGAAGCAACATATTGGTCTTCAACTACTACAATTAAAAAAAAAAACATTTGTTTTCTTTTATTCTACTTCTCAAATTTATTTCTGTTATTTGGGGTAATTATTTCAACAATTATATCAAGAGATTTTTCATTTGGGCAAGCTAAATATGACAAAATTAATTCCATAATTGCTAAAACATTTACAATTTTGAGTTCAAGGGTTTATTGTAGCTGTATTGTTAATGACTAACCATAGTAAATATAAAAACACCTTTAAATTACTGTAAATGTGTGGAGAAACTGATTTCCATTTCATTAATTGTGATATATAAGCCTAAATAACTAGGTTTTAAAAGTGGAGACTAGCTAGCTATTGGAAGTAGGTAGATATGAATGTACCTTTACTCTATCTATCTATCTATCTATCTATCTATCTATCTTGTTGTTATTGTTGTTCTGAGTCAGTATCTTAATGGATTGTCCAACTCGCCTTCAACTTGTAACCCTCCTGGCTCAGCTTCCTAAGTTCTGGAATCAAAAGCATATGTTACCCTGCCCAGCTTGAACTTCATGTTTTAATGAATCCTAGCAAACTATTTTGTAGCTTTGCATAGTCTAAGAATACTAGTTGAATGGCGAAATTAGCCTTTCCACAGCTCAATAAGGCATAAATACATTTGTGCAGCTAAATAAGCTATATTCTTTGTTCAACATGAGCTACTGTGTTTTTATCAGTTGTTAGGAATTAACTGCATGTAAGTGCTTGTTCTTGTTGTTAAGCAGGGATGAACTTTTTTAATTCTCATAAGAATCCCTTGGGAAGGTGCTATTATTCTTTTGTTTTACAAATAGGGAAATGAAGTCTTAGAAGGCACAATACCATAGATGTTACAGAATATGGGAAAATTGATAAAAGTCACTGAAACATTAATTAGCTCTCCAACACATTTTCATGCAATTCCGGATCAAGATAGACAAGTTTGCAACACAGCATCTCCAAAAGCTTGCATACCAGTACTGGGGGTGGGGATTTAGCT
This sequence comes from Rhizomys pruinosus, assembly GCA_009823505.1. Lineage (NCBI taxonomy): Eukaryota > Metazoa > Chordata > Mammalia > Rodentia > Spalacidae > Rhizomys > Rhizomys pruinosus. Next base: position 2,597,727 of record VZQC01015508.1, read on the forward strand.
CAGTGACAGAGTACTTGCCTAGCAAGCACAAGGCTCTGGGTTTGGTTCTCAGCTCTGGGGCGGGGGGGAGGGGGTGACACAAAATTTAAAAAACAAAGTATTTGTTAAGTAAACTATCAGATGGTATGATCTCCAATAAATATGCATACCCCTTTTCTTCTTTATATACACTGTAGCTTTTTATCTGGAAAAGTAAGGCATTCACCAAAAGTTTGTGTGGCTTGAGGCAGAGTACTGTGTGACTTACTAGCTCTGTGACTCCTTGCAAGTTACTTCCCTTCTCCTGACTTCAGTTTCCTCATTTATAGAATATGGATAATAACATTTTCCAGGGTTAAAGTGAGAAGAAAATTATATGTAATCTGTGCATAAATATGATCTCGTAGGTGCTAGCATGATATCTGTATAGAGGAAGAGCTGAATGATGTTATTAAACTGTTTGTGGAAAAATAAATCCTAAGTAGACAGTTGAAACAAACCTATAGCCATTAAAGAAATTGAATCTATGATTTATAACCCTCTAAGACAGAAAACACCAGCTCCAGAGTGGCTCATTTGTTCATTTTATGAAACTCTTAAGGAAGAAATGGTGCCAGTTTTCTACAATTTCTTCTAGAGACTAGAAGCAGAGAGGATGCTTCCTATTAATTAATTACCCTATTGCTAAAATCAGACAAAGACATTACGAGAAGGGAAACTGAGACCCAGAGCTCTCATAAACACAGATAGACTGGTTCTCAAAGAGATATTGGTAAATCCAATATAGCTTTGGATAAAAACAATTATACACCCTCACTAAGGGGATTTATCCCAGTTATACACAGCTAGTTCAACATTCATAAATCAATTAATGTTATTTACCATATCCATAAGACTGAAGAGGGAAAAATCACATGATCATGTCAAATGGTATAGAAAAATATTTGACATCAAAGAATACACATTTATAATTAAGAAGAAGAAACTTTTTCAACACAATAAAGAACATTTTTTAAAAACCCAATTGTTAACCCCATAATGGTGAGAAGTTTTCCCACAAAGATCAGCAGAATAAGACTCTCTGTCCACTACTGTTTTCTTTGTTTTTAATTTTGTTTTGATGTTTTGAGACAGGGTCTCACTATGTAGGCTTGGCTGCCCTGAAACTCCCTTTATAGACCACAGGCTGGCCTCAAACTCACAGAAGGTTTGCACCACACTCCAAACACACTGCTGTTTTTCAACAGTACTTGCAGGCCTAGCTAATGCTATAAAACAAGAAAAGGAATAAATGGCATATAATTTAGGAAGGAAAATAAAACTGTCCAGATGATGTGAACAAATATGTATAAAATTGAAAGAATCAGCAACAAAACCCGCCCTGGAACTAAGAAGCAGTTACAACAAGTTTGCTGAATGTAAGGCTGATGTGGGAAATTTTCCTATATGTTAGCAAAGAGCAAGTATAATTTGAAATAATAAAGCATGCTAGTGCATGCCTCCCTATGAAATATTTATATGATATCTGTATAGGAAAACCTATAGAAGTCTAATGAAGGACATTAAAGAGCTAAATGAATGGGGGTATTTTTGTGTTCATATATAGGAAGACTCAATATTGTTAGGATGTCAGTTCTTCTTAACTTTATTTATAGACTTAATGCAACCCCAAACAAAATCCTAGTGAGTTATTTTGTGGTTATTGACAAACTGATTCTAAAGATTTGTGGACAAGTAAAAGAACCATAATAGCCAACACAATGCTGAAGGAGAATAAAATCAGAGGACTGACATTTCCAGATTCTAGGCTTACTGTAAACTTATAGTTGTCAAGACAGTATGGTATTGGCAAAAGAATAAACAAATGGATCAATAGAAAGAATAGAGAGTCCAGAAATAGACCCACATACATACAGTCAACTGATCACAACAAAGGAGCAGTAATGATAAAACAGAGCAGAAATATTCTGTGCAATAGATTCTGGAAGAACAACTAGACATCCATATAAAAAAGGCTAGCACTGATATTAACTCAAAAATATCATTGGGGATGGGTGAGACCTCAGGGCTTTCATACACATGAGGGGATCTTAGTTCTATCCTCAGAACCCATGTAACAAGGCCTAGATGATGACAAGCACGGTGAACCCAGTACTGGAGGAGCAGAGACGGGAGGGTCCCCGGGACTTGCTTGGCCTAACTGCTAAGCTCTAGAAAGACACCCAATGTTGATCTCTGGCTTCTACACACATATGTACATATGTGCACACACATATGCATTAAAATGTATTTATGTAGTGGGCATGGTGGTGCACGCCTTTAATCCTAGCACTTGGGAGGCAGGGGCAGGCAGATTTTTGTGAATTTAAGGCCAGCCTGGTCTACAGAGTGAGTTCCAGGACAGCTGGGGCTACAGGGAGACCCTGTCTTGAAAAGACAAAAAAAATGTTTTTACATAACTGTTAAATATAACACTATAAAACTTATAAAACTTAGGAGACTCTGGTATGGTGTTGGCATTTTAAATACAATAGAAAAGGTGCAACCAATGAAAGAATAAGTGAATCTGATTAGATCTAAAAACTTCTCTTTGAGGAGTAGCTTGGGTTGCTGGGGCCTTGAGGGCGGGACCCGGGCGCTGGGCCAGAGGGTCCGGAGAGTCCGGCGGCCAGGGCGGCTGCGCCTTTGGGCAGGATACCCAGAAGCCACCTGGGCGAGTAGCTTGGGTTGCTGGGGCCTTGANTGTTGTTTTTATCAGTTGTTAGGAATTAACTGCATGTAAGTGCTTGTTCTTGTTTGTAAGCAGGGATGAACTTTTTTAATTCTCATAAGAATCCCTTGGGAAGGTGCTATTATTCTTTTGTTTTACAAATAGGGAAATGAAGTCTTAGAAGGCACAATACCATAGATGTTACAGAATATGGGAAAATTGATAAAAGTCACTGAAACATTAATTAGCTCTCCAACACATTTTCATGCAATTCCGGATCAAGATAGGCAAAGTTTGCAAACCAGCATCTCCAAAAGCTTGCATACCAGTACTCGGGGTGGGGATTAGCTCAGTGACAGAGTACTTGCCTAGCAAGGCACAAGGCTCTGGGTTTGGTTTCTCAGCTCTGGCGGGGGGGAGGGGTGACCACAAATTTAAAAACAAAGTATTTTTTAAGTAAACTATCAGATGGTATGATCTCCAATAAATATGCATACCCCTTTTCTTCTTTATATACACTGTAGCTTTTTATCTGGAAAAGTAAGGCATTCACCAAAGTTTGTGTGGCTTGAGGCAAGTAACTTGTGGACTTACTAGCTCTGGGACTCCTTGCAAGTTACTCCCCCTTTCTCCTGACTTCAGTTTCCTCATTTATTAGAATATGGATAATAACAATTTCCCAGGGTTTAAAGTGAGAAGGAAATTATATGTAATCTGTGGATAAATATGATCTCGTAGGTGCTAGCATGATATCTGTATAGAGGAAAAGCTGAATGATGTTATTAAACTGTTTGTGGAAAAATAAATTCAAGTAGGCAGTTGAAACAAACCTATAGCCATTAAAGAAATTGAATTCATGATTTATAACCCTCTAAGACAAGAAACAACCAGCTCCAGAGTGGCTCATTTGTTCATTTTATGAAACTCTTAAGGAAGAAATGGTGCCAGTTTTCTACAATTTCTTCTAAGGACTAGAAGCAGAGAGGATGCTTCCTATTAATTAATTACCCTATTGCTAAAATCAGACAAAGACATTACGAGAAGGGAAACTGAGACCCAGAGCTCTCATAAACACAGATAGACTGGTTCTCAAAGAGATATTGGTAAATCCAATATAGCTTTGGATAAAAACAATTATACACCCTCACTAAGGGGATTTATCCCAGTTATACACAGCTAGTTCAACATTCATAAAAAACAAATTAATGTATTTTACCATATCCATAAAGAGGAAGAGGAAAGAAAAAAAAAATCACATGATCATGTCAAATGGATTAGAAAAATATTTGACATCAAAGAAATACACATTTAAAATTAAGAAGAAGAAATTTTTCAAACACAATAAAGAACATTTTTTAAAAACCCAAATTGTTAACCCCCATAAGGTGAGAAGTTTTCCCACAAAGATCAGCAGAATAAGACTCTCTTCCACTACGTTTTCTTTGTATTTAATAATTTGTTTTGATGTTTTGAGACGTTTCACTATGTAGGCTTGGCTTGCCCTGAAACTCCCTTTATAGACCACAGGCTGGCCTCAAACTCACAGAAGGTTTGCACCACACTCCAAACACACTGCTGTTTTTCAACAGTACTTGCAGGCCTAGCTAATGCTATAAAACAAGAAGAAAATAAATGGCATATAAATTTAGGAAGGAAAATAAAACTGGTCCCCAGATATGTGAACAATATGTATAAAATTGAAAAGATCAGCAACAAAACCCGCCCTGGAACTAAGAAGCAGTTACAACAAGTTTGCTGAATGTAAGGCTGATGTGGGAAATTTTCCTATATGTTAGCAAAGAGCAGATATAATTTGAAATAATAAAGCATGCTAGTGCATGCCTCCCTATGAAATATTATATTGATATCTGTATAGGAAAACCTATAGAAGTCTAATGAAGGACATTAAAGAGCTAAATGAAAGGGGGTTATTTTGTGTTTCATATATAGGAAGACTCAATATTGTTAGGATGTCAGTTCTTCTTAACTTTATTTATAGACTTAATGCAACCCCAAACAAAATCCTAGTGAGTTATTTTGTGGTTATTGACAAACTGATTCTAAAGATTTGTGGACAAGTAAAAGAACCATAATAGCCAACCACATGCTGAAGGAGAATAAAATCAGAGGACTGACATTTCCAGATTCTAGGCTTACTGTAAACTTATAGTTGTCAAGACAGTATGGTATTGGCAAAAGAATAAAACAAATGGATTCAATAGAAGAATAAGAAAGAGTCCAGAAATAGGCCCACATACATACAGTCAACTGATCACAACAAAGGAGCAGTAATGATAAAACAAGGCAGAAATATTCTGTGCAATAGATTCTGGAAGACAACTGACATCCATATAAAAAAGGCTAGCACTGATATTAACTCAAAAATATCATTGGGGATGGGTGAGACCCCAGGGCTTCATACACATGAGGGGATCTTAGTTCTATCCTCAAACCCATGTAACAAGGCCAGCATGATGACAAAGCACGGTGAACCCAGTACTGGAGGAGCAAGAGACGGAGGGGTCCCCGGGGACTGCTTGGCCTAACTGCTTAAAGCTCTAGGAAAGACACCCAATGTTGATCTCTGGCTTCTAACACACATATGTACATATGTGCACACACATATGCATTAAAATGTAATTATGTAGTGGGCATGGTGGTGCACGCCTTTAAATCCTACACTTGGGAGGCAGGGCAGCAGATTTGTTTTGGGATTAAGCCAAAGCCCTGCGTCTTACAGGAGTGAGTCTCCAGGGGGACAGCTGGGGCTACAGGGAGAACCTGTCTTGAAACGACAAAAAAATTGTTTTTTACATAACTTTAAATTATAAATATAAAACTTATAAAACTTAGGAGACTTCTGGTTATGGATGTTGGCAATTTAAATACAATAGAAAAGGTGCAACCAATGAAAGAATAAGTGAATCTGATTAGATCTAAAAACTTCTCTTTGAGGAGTAGCTTGGGTTGCTGGGGCCTGAGGGGCGGGCGGGACCCGGGCGCTGGCCAGAGGGTCCGGAGAGTCCGGCGGCCAGGGCGGCCTCGCGCCTTTGGGCAGGATACCCGAAAGCCACCTGGGCGAGTAGCTTGGGGTTTGCTGGGCCTTGAGGGCGGGACCCGGGCGCTGGGCCAGAGGGTCCGGAGAGTCGGCGGCCAGGGCGGCTGCGCCTCTGAGCAGGGATACCCAGAAGCCACCTGGGCAGTAGCTTGGGTTGCTGGGCCTTGAGGGCGGGGACCCGGGCGCTGGGCCAGAGGGTCCGGAGGAGTCCGGCGGCCAGGGGCGGCTGCGCCTTTGGGCAGGATATCCCAGAGAGCCACCTGGCGAAGTAGCTTGGGGTGCTGGGGCCTTGAGGGCGGGGGACCCGGGGCACTGGGCGGCCAGAGGGGGGAGGTCCGGAGCGGCGGCCAGGGCGGCTGCGGCCTCTGAGCAGGATACCCAGAAGCCACCTGGGCGAGTAGCTTGTTGCTGGGGCTGAGGGCGGGCGGGACCCGGCGCTGGGCCAGAGGGTCCGGAGAGTCCGGCGGGGCCAGGGCGGGCTGCGCCTTTGGGCAGGATACCCAGAAGCCACCTGGCGCGAGTAGCTTGGTGCTGGGCCTTGAGGGCGGGACCGGGCGCTGGGCCAGAGGTCCGGGAGTCCGGCGGCCAGGGCGGGCTGCGGCTCTTGGAGCAGGATTACCAGAAGCCAACCTGGGCGAGTAGCTTGGGTTGCTGGGCCTGAGGGCGGGAACCCAGGGCGCTGGGCCAGAGGGTCCGGAGAGTCCGGCGGCCAGGGCGGCTGCGCCTTTGGCAGGATACCCAGAAGCCACCTGGGCGAGTAGCTTGGGTTGCTGGGGGCCTTGCAGGGCGGGGCACGGGCGTGGGCCAGAGGTCGGAGAGTCCGGCGGCCAGGGGCTGCGCCTTTGGCAGGATACCCAGAAGACACCTGGGCGATAGCTTGGGTTGCTGGGGCCTGAGGCGGGACCCGGGCGCTGGGCCAAGAGGTCCGGAAGAGTTCCGGCGGCCAGGGCGGCTTGCGCCTCTGAGCAGGGATACCCAGAAGCCACCTGGGCGAGTAGCTTGGGTTGCTGGGGGCCTTGAGGGCGGGACCCGGGCGCTGGGCCACAGGGTCCGGAGGGTCCGGCGCCAGGGCGGCTGCGCCTTTGGGCAGGATACCCAGGAACCACCTGGGCGAGTAGCTTGGGAGCGGGCCTTGAGGGCGGGACCGGGGCGCTGGCCAGAGGGTCGGAGAGTCCGCGGCCAGGGGGCTGCGCCCTTGAGCAGGCTGCCGGGGCGCGGCTAGATCAGGCATAACCCCCCCCCCCCCCCCCCCCCCTTTTTTTTTTTTTTTTTTTTGGAGAACCTTCAGAACATGAAGAGAAGAGTGCTTGGCCTCCAATACCTAATATAGCAACAAATTGAAAAGTGACAATCCATACTCCATAACAAGGAAGAGGAGGGAACAACAACAACAACAAAAAAGTTATCTGAAGGAGGAAAGCAAACCGTCTGCTAGTGTATTTAACCACAAAAGGGAAGCCACATGCCAGGGACACGACGAAGGGACAACATGGGAAAGACACAGGATCATCCTGCACCAAGCCTACCAAACTGTAGGAGACAAGCTAACCAATTGGAAACCCTTGGAGGAGTACCAAGAAACAGATCTTAGAGGAATAATTGCAGACACACTGCAGAGAAATTAAAGAAACTAAAGAGGAATTCAGAGAACTAAAGAGAAGAATGAAAACTTCAAAAAGGACCTAGAGGATACAATGACAAACATCAGAAAGAAACTAAAGGAACAGATGGACAAACTCCGAGAAAGAAACTAGAGGGAGAAAAAAAATAAAGAATATAAAGAACTAAAAGAGAGAGATAAAAAACTCAAAAGGACCAAAGGGAGAAACGACGAACTTTGGAAAGAACTAAAAAAGAAAAAAAAAAAAAAAAAAGAGGGGAAAAAAACAAACTCCGAGAAGGAAGGAAACACTGAAAAAGGAAGCCAACCAACGAAGTAAGGAGCGCACCAAGAAGAGATTGAGAAGCACAAGAAGAGATTGAGGGAGCTCAAAAAGGAAATAGGAAGTACTAAAAAAAAAACACAGGAGAATGAAAAAGGAATTAGAAAACAATTAGAACACACATTCAATCAAGAAGAAAGGAAAAGGAAGAAAAAGCCTCAGAATAGTAGAATGGGAGGAAGCAGAACAAAGAATATCAGATCTGGAAGATAACAAAGAACAATTAAAAGCTCAAATAAAGACTATGAAAAATTAAAACTACACAAACGTGGAACAAACCAGGAAATATTGGACACTATGAAAAGGTCAAACGTCCGTATCATAGAATAGAGGAAGGAGAAGAATCTCAAGCGAGAATAGTATGATCAGATCTTCAACAGAATAATAGATTGAAAAATTTCCAAACTAAAAATAGACAAACACCATTCAATACAAGAGCACATAGGACCCAAACAGACAAGCACAGAAAAGAAACACCCACGCCATATTATAGTTAAAATGCTAGATGCCCAAAACAAAAAATTCTGAGGGCTACAAAAGAAAAACAAGTCACATACAAAGGAAAACCCATCAGAAATTACACTGACTTTCCGCCTCAAACCATGGAAAGCAGAAGAACATGGAGCAAAGCATTCCCAGTGTTAAAGGGACTACGATGCCAACCCAGAATACTTACCCAGCAAAAATGTCGACTATACTTGAAGGAGAGAGAAAAATCTTACCATGACATAAACAAGATGAGGAATAACATGTCTGGAAAACCAACTCTTCATAAAAATACTTGAAGCAATTCAAGAAGCAATTCAAAGAAGAGAGAGAGCAACAATCCTCAAACACCTAGGAAAAGAAACTAATAAAACATACACCATAGGAGCAAAATCAGAGGCTAGAAGCCCAAATGGATAATAAAATGAAAAGGAAGCAACATCCATCTTTCAATTATAACCATAATATTAATGGGCTAAACTCCCAATCAAAAGCGATAGAGACTGGGAGAATGTTAAGAACAAAACCCATCTATATGCTGTACAAGAAACCCATCTCAAAATTCAATGATAGGCACCAACTTAAGGTGAAGGGATGGAAAGAAAGTTTTCAAGCAAATTTACCAAAGAAAAAAAAGCAGGTGTGGCTATCTTAATATAGACAAAAATAGACTTCAAAGCAAAAGAAATCAAAAGAAGGACAAAGAGGGCCACACATCTTTATTAAAGGAACAATGACGATGAAGATTCACAATTATAAATATATATGCACCAAATACCGGTGCCACAACTTTATAAAGACAATTCTTCAGGATCTCAAGGCACAGATAACCCCAGCACACTAAATACTAGGGGACTTCAATACCCCATTAAGTCCCTAGACAGGTCAACGACAAAGAAAAAACAGAGAGACATCCGAACAAATGACACAATACACCAAAAGACCTCACAGACAACTATCGAATAATGTTCGACCCAAACACCAGAGAATACACTTTCTACCAGGCACCTCATGGGATAAACACTCCAAAAAATAGACCATATATCTGGGACACAGGGAAAAAAAACTCAACAAATATAAAAAATGTTGACATAATTCTCAGTGCATTCTATCAACCACCATTCAATAAAACTCAAATTCAACACCAGGATAAACCCTACCACTACAAAAACACATGAGGACTAAACAACACTCTCCTGAATAATGAGTGGGTCAAGGAAGAAATAATAAAAAGAAATAAAAAACATTCCTGAACTGAATGACATGATAAACAACACAGCCCAAAATCTTAGGACACTTTAAAAGCAGTCCTAAGAGGGAAGTTATAGCTCTAAGTGCCTACATTAAAAAAAACAGAAGAAACACAAGTGAATGACCTAAACACTGCAGCTAAAAAACTTGAGAAACAAACTAACTAAATAAAAACCTAAAAAAAAATAGAACACCTAAACGAGCAAAAGAAGAAAATAACCAAAAATCAGAGCAGAAATCAATTGAAATAGAAACAAAGAAAACCATACAAAAAATCAATGAAACCAAAAACTGTTTCTTTGAGAGAATAAACAAGTAGACAGACCCTTAGCCCAGTTAACCAAAAGAAAGAGGGAACAACTCCAAATCAACAGAATCAGTTATGAAAGGGGAAACATTCAACAAAGACAATGAAAAAATCCAGACAATCATAAGGGACTACTTCAAAAACTATACTCTACTAAGTTTGAAAACCTAGAGAAAATGGATGAATATCTGAAATCCTGGGAATCACCAAAGCTCAACCAAGAAGAGATTGACAGCCTAAACAGACCAATAGTACAGGAAGAAATCGAAGATGTATAAGTAGCCTCCAACCAAAAAATGCCCAGGCCCGGATGTTTCACAGCAGAATTTTATTAAAATTTCAAAAGACATACAACCATTACTACTTAAATGTTTAGAAGGATACAAACGGAGAAAGGACTTCTCCCAGAATCCTTCTATGGAGGCCAGCATTACGCTATACCAAAAACCAGGGAAGATACAAACCAAAAGTAGAAGAACTATAGACCCATCTCCCTTAATGAACACAGAATGCCAAAATTCCTAAACAGGATTTTGCAAAATGCGATACAACACTCACATCAAGCAAAATCATCCACCATGCCAGTTGGATTTACTACAGAGATGGCAGGGATGGTTCAACATCCGAAAATCAATAAACATCATCAAACATATCAATGGATCTGAAGGGACAAAAACCACACCATCATTCAATGATGCGAAAAGCCTTTGGACAAAATCCAGCATCCTTTCCATATTAAAGTCCTGGGGTAATTGGCCTAGAGGATCATTCCTCACATGTAATCAAAGACATATACAGGAACCCACAGTCCAATATCATCCTAAAATGGGGAAATGACAGAAGCTTCCCCTTGAAGGTAGGAACTGCCGGCAAAGGCTGCCCCCTGTCACCACTCCCTCTTCAATATAGGGCTGGAAACCCTTGCAAGGGCAATAAGGCAAGAAAAGAAATTAAAGGAGTTCTAATTCGGAAAAGAGAATCAAGCTATCCCTTTTTTGCTGATGATATGATTGTCTACCTAAGGGATGCTAAGAACCCCACCAGAAAACTTCCTAGAAATGATTAAGAGCTTGGTAAAGTTGGCAGGATAACAAAAATTAAATCTAGAAAAATCGCTAGCCTTTCTTTACACCAACAACAAGCAACTGAAGAAGGACTACAAGGAGACCTTCCCACTCACAATTAGCCATCAAAAACAATAAAATACCTAGGGAACAAACCTAAACAAAGACACCAAGGATCTCTCAACAAAATTTTAAACCCCTGAAAAAGAAATTGAAGAAGGACATCAGAAGATGGACAAACCTCCATGCTCATGGATGGGAAAATAAATATAGTAAAAAGTCCATCCTACCCAAACTGTGTACAAGATTTAATGAATCCCAATCAAATCCCCAAGAGTTTCTTCACAGGCTTTGGAAAAAAAAATCCTCAATTTCCCATTTGGAAAAACAAAAGACCCCGGAATAGCCAAAGCAACCTGATGAAAAGAGCACAACAGGGGGGATCGCTATACCAGACATTCAACTGTATTACTATACAGGGCTATACAAAAAACAGCTTGGTACTGGCACAAAAACAGACGCAGTGGACCAATGGAATAAAACTGAAGATCCAAACCTGAGCTCGATACCAATTCAGCCAACCTCATATTTGACAAGGGAGCCAAAATACACAATGAGGAAGACAGCATCTTCAGCAATTGGTGGTTGCAAAACTGGATCAACCACTTATGTAGAAGAATGAAATTTAAAACCCCTACCTTCTCACCTTGTACAAAGGTCAACTCCAGATGACCAAAAGACCTCAAATGTGAAACCCCGGGAAACTCTGGAGGTGATTAGAAGAGAAGCTTGGCAGCAGACTACAAGACATAGGTGTAGGAAAGACTTTCCTTAAATCAGGACAAGCACTGCACAAGAAATAAGATCGCCAATGACAAATGGGACCTCGTTAAACTCAAAAGCCTTCTGTACATCAAAGAGAGGCAAATACAGGAAGTGAGGAGAAGACCCACAGAGTGGGAGAAACCTTCACAGCAGATAAAAAATCTGACAAACGCATTAATTTCCAGAGTATTACAAGCTACTCAAAAAAAAAAAGAAGAAAGAAAACAAATGAATCACTCAAAGATGTAGAGCAAAGATCGAATAGAGACTTCACAGAGGAGGAATTAGAGATGCTGAGAAACATCTATTAAGAACTGATTTCACATCTCTGATAATTAAGGAAATGCAAATTAAAACCACTTCTGAGATATCACCTTACTCCTCAATTAATAGGCTGGCTAGGATCAGGAAACGAATGTTACCAAATGCTGGAAGAGGTTTGCGGGTAAAGGGGAACACTTCACCATTGCTGGTGGGAATGTAAACTGTACAGCCCCTATGGAAAACATGTGGAAGAACCTTTAAAAGATCAAAATGGAACCTTCCATTTGACCCAGTCATACCACTCCTGGGGTTATATACCCACAAACACAACTTACTGCAAATAATAACATGCACAGCTATGTTTATTTGCAGCTCTCTTCACAATAGGCAAAAAGCTGGAACCAGCCCCAGGGTGCCCCTCAAACTGACGAGTGGATAGAGAAAAATGTGGTACATGTATACAATGGAGTTCTATGTGCAGCAGTAAAGAGGGACAACCATCATGAACTTTGCAGGGTGAATATGAGCTGGAAGACATTATTTAAGTGAAGTAACACAGTCAGCCCAGAAAAAACAAACCGACAAAAAGGTGTCCCTCATATGTGGATGCTATGTACCAACAACCCAGAGATATTAAATATCTCATGGAGAGGGATGCATAGTAAAAGAACCAACAGAAAGACTGCAATCAGAAATGGACTTGAAATGGTGAAATTGGCGGAAGGGGGGATGGTGGGAGAGGGACACGGATGTAAATTCAATCAAGGCATATTTAATTGAAGTGTGAGTTCAGCAAGTACTCAGTTTCACCTAGACACTGTCTTACAGGATACATGAGTGTTTAGGACATTGTTTTAGTAAAAGTAAATTATGTGTATATTAAACAACATTGGTTTAACAGACTCTGATAAAAAACGGTAATGCATCTGAGTAAATGTAGATATAATTTCTGTTGTCCACATTTGTTTTACAAAAATCTCTAGAGCAATAACTTTGGATTGGCACATACAAATGTTTCTCTATAATTTCTCTGGTTACAGTATCACCTTGTAGCATTCTCTTAAGATGATTTAATGCAAAAATTAAGTTTGCTTCCCAAGTTTAATCATATTAGTCACCACAAACAGCATGGGTGAATTTGATGAAATCTGTGCCTTTTCCACCCTATAGTTATTTATAATACAACTTCTCTGGAGACTCATGGGGTTAAAAAAAAAAAAAAAGGGGGGGGCGGTAACAACAGACATGAGGGGGGGGGGGGGGGGTAACCTTCTAGTCAAGAACCTTTGCAATTCAAAATCTTAAAGACTAACTATGGAAGAGATTTTGTTTGTCCACAGGACAAAATGTCACCAACTTAACGGACTGAGAAAGAACAAGATACAGCTTTTGCATGTGAGTAGGAATGTACCAAAAAGTGGCAACGAAAGGTTACCCGTCTGAACACTGAAAGGAAGAAAGCCTCATGATTGCCATAAACATCGAACCTTCTGTGGATCCATACTGTAACAACTATGCTATAATGAGTCCTAATGAAACTGATACCTTCTAGGTGCAACAAAGGTTTTGATATGACTTTCTTGCCTCCCCCCCCATTAGAACAAGGAGAAATATGACGATGATGGAGTTCTCTCCCAACTGTAAAAGTGGAACAACTTTATAGAGGTAAGCTCTTAAAAACCGGTAAAAATGCCTTCTTTAATTGACTAATAGACATAAGAACGGTGAAAAGGATTGATACTCTCTGTTCAGAACAAATATAATGACTAAAGTCCTTGGGCTATGCACTAGGCCCAAAAGTATTTAATGCAGGAGCTCTGACATCAGCAATGGAAAATTGGTTCTACCAGGGGGAGGTGGCCAGGTATCCAAGGCCCCACAAAAAGGTAAAGCTCCTTGCCCCTAAGTGGATACCTGCGGAGGAGAGGGTGCATAAGACCCTGCTGCGAGACCTGATGTTACATGGGAGGATGTATTTGAGACCGCACATGCAAGGGTAACAGATGGCCTCTGGAATGCCAGAGAGGTTCTCAAAGGCCACTTAAACCATAAAGCAAATACGGGTCTCCCTGAGTCAAGCAAGACTCATCCACCATCAGCACCAGCTACACTTCACCTGCCTGGAAATACTGTGCACAGAGGCAGACCATTGCCTGTTATAAATCCCAAATCTAAGTTCTGGCTGTTTGGCTCTCTCCTTGGAGGAAAATAACCCATGGCTGATGCCACAAGCTACATCCTCTACAGGTAGGAGATGTCTATAAGCCACAGTAGACCCGGTTAAATTTACAGGGGGTAAAAATACTAATTTTCATGAATTAACATATCATCCAAACATATGGTTCTATATGCCAAAGAACCTACCATAAGCTATTAGTTGCTGCTTAAATTACCATATATCTATTGCTATGTCTTCATTAGTAGGATCGAAAGTTTACTCCTAACAAACTGTCACCCATTGAAAGGAAAAACAGCAGAATTGACCAGAAGTCAAGTCAACAGCTCCAGAGAGAGGGACAGTTTTTACTTCTCCCACCTTTGCCCCTTTTCTAAGACTAGGAGTCAATCTGCTGAAGAGTGGGCGTGGTTAGAATGTAAAGGCTGCGATTGGGTGAACGGTGAAAACTAGGCACGATGTACGTCTGGACACTCATTTGATGCAACTTGATGAACAACAAACCTGATCAACCTCCACTGAATTGTGGGACTGTTGGGGGTTTGGGCCACAACAGTCCTCACCTGCAATTGGTTTTATAGACAAGATGCTTTCTCATAACAATAGATACATTAGCTAAAAAATGAAAAAAAATAAAACCTGAAAGATGCAGCGACGAAAAAAAAAAAAAAAAAAAAAAAAAAAAAACTTCTCTTTGAAAGAAACTGTCACAAAAACTGAAAGTAAGGCATGAACTGAGACAAAATGCTTAAAAGACTGTCATCCAAAATATACAGAGGACCTGGAAGCTCATGAATTAGTAAAGGACACACTAATTAAAATATGGGCAAATGACTTGAACAGATGACTCATCAAAGAAAATACATGATGATGAGAAACATAGGAGAAGATGTTCTACCTCGTCTTAGAGAATGCACATTAAAGCACGATAGAACCGATGACAGTGGCCCACAAGCAGAGCATAGGCATCAAAGGCTAAAGAGGCTGAGGGGCATCCTGAGGTCTCATTCGTCTCTGATGGAAAAATAAAACTGTCACAGCCATTTTGGAAAGTGATTCCTTAGTTTCTTACAAAACAAAACATGTCTGTCATACAATTCAGCAATTGCAGTACTTTGTATTTATTCCCAATGAATTAAGAACACGTCTGCACAAAAACCACTCACATACATGTTTATTAAAATTTTGTTCACAACCAGTTATCTTGAAAGCAACTATGATGTCCTTCAGTATATGAATGGACAAGACTGTGGTACATCCAAAAAGAATATTACATAGCACCAAGAAAGAATGGGGCTAGCAAGCTATGAAAAAACATGGAGAAAATTTGTGCATATTAATAAGTGAAAGAAGCCAGTTTGAAAGGGTTACACATTAGGATTCTAGTTACATGACCTTCCAAAAAAGTTAAAAATATTAAGAGTGGGGAAAAAAATAGTAATTAGAGTTTGGAGATAAGATAGCAGAGCACAGAGAGTGGTTAGGCCACTAAAACTATTGGGTTAGGTACTATATTGGTTGACACAGGTCATTAAACACCAGGCAAATCCCATAGAATATACAACACAGGAGTGAATCATATTATAAACTGTACACTTTAAGTGATGATGTGTCAATGTAGAGTTTTTGGTCATGACAACTGTACTACAGTGATGAGTACATCCATATGGAAGAGGGTTGGGATGTACAGTGATGAGGACATCCATAGGGAGGAAGGTTGGGGTGTACAGTGATGAGGACATCCATAGGGAGGAGGGTTGGGGTGTACAGTGATGAGGACATCCGTAGGGAGGAGGGTTGGGGTGTACAGTGATGAGTACATCCATAGGGAGGAGTGTTGGGGTATACAGTGATGAGGACATCCGTAGGGAGGAGGGTTGGGGTGTACAGTGATGAGGACATCCATAGGGAGGAGGGCTGGGGTGTACAGTGATGAGGACATCTGTAGGGAGGAGGGTTGGGGTGTACAGTGATGAGGACATCCGTAGGGAGGAGGGTTGGGGTGTACAGTGATGAGGACATC
>VZQC01015508.1:2614863-2717499 GCA_009823505.1 Rhizomys pruinosus
AAATAAAAATTAAAAAAAAAAAAAAAAAAGTTTCAGCCCAGTAAATCTTAGGTATTACTTCTTTTATGAACTTACAAATGCAAAAAAAAAAAAAACCCAAAAAAACCAAACTTACAAATGCTTTTTATTTATAACACCTATTGAACTGGCCTAGCTTTTCTGCAAGGTTGGCCTGATTAGCTTCAGGCTATAGAAAAAGGAAGACCATGTGTCACAATGGCCAAATAGTTACCCGAGATCTCATAATAGGTAAATTATAAACCCTGACTCCAAAGCTGACTTTGGGACTTCAAATCCTGTGTGCATTGTTTCTGTGAACTTTTTAAATTTTTACTCATTTTTTTATTGAGAGAGAGAGAGAGAGAGAGAGAGAGAGAGAGAGAGAGAGCCCTATGAGTGCACGCAATGCTTATAGAGTCCAGAAGAGGGCACTGGATCCCCTGGGACTGGCATTACAGGCATTTGTGAGCCACCAAACATGGGTGCTGGGCACTGTATTCTGGTCCCCTGCAAGAACAGCAAATACTCTTAAGGCTGAGCTGTCTCTCCAGCCCTCCGGTGACCTTTTTCATCTACCTTCTAGTCCTAGGCTATCCTAATCACTTCACCATTTCCCGTCTTTCTGACCTTTTCAGATCCTCGGCACAGCAAAGACAAAAGGTTGAGAGTCCATGGAGAGGCCTTGTAACCTACCCCTATGACAAATACCACCCCATGGGGGAGGTAAGTGAGAACACACAGTACAGGAGACAGGGTTGCCAGTGGTAGCAACCTGTTTTAGGGTCCACTGGGACGGTTTGTTGTTAATATCCCTGGGCGGGAGAAGCTCGGAAGGTGAAGTGGAGATTTGCCTGTGTGTTAAGTTAAACGAATTCTTAAACATTTCTTCCTTTTTCACCAGCACCAGCACCACCTTGGAAACTACGAAACCTGGTAATGTGAAGTAAAAGGACAAATTAATAACACAGAGAAAAAGGAGGAAAGAATAGCTCAATGAGCCTAGTGTGAACACGAACCAAAATTAACACTTACTTTGGTGTGTCACGTCCTTAGCAGGTTTAAGCAGGGCAGGGTTGGTGACTGTGTGGGTGTGAGGCATGGGAGCAGGCTTCTCAGAGACTTCTGTTCAGCTGAATATGTAGGTATTTCTTGCAGGATTCTAGGGGCTCAGCAGCAATTCTTCACAGGGAAAATCCTTTTGCAAGAAGCATTTGTAAGGCTATGAAGATGTTTAGTGGTTTCCAAAACCAGATGTAGTGAAAAAATAGCTTTTCTCTGTATGTCTATGTGACATCACACATAACTTTTTTGTGTGTGGTCTAAACTTCTAAAAATAGAGTGGTGGGTTAAAGGATATGCATATCTGAATGTTTTACAGAAATGCACAAATTGCCTTCCAAACAGACTTTACCAATATATACCCTTAGCATTTGGGGATGTATTAATATATTCCTGAATAATTTTTCAAAGAGGACAAGAAAGAGTTTATACTTTCATTTTTCAAACATTACTCCAAAGAACTATTGGTTTTATAGTTTTGGGTGAAAAACAGTGTGACAAGGGAAACCTGGTGAACTGGTGTGATGATTGGTGTAGACTGTCAACTTGACAGGATCTGAATCACCCAGGAGACTAGCCTCCAGGCACACTAGCAAGCAGTTATTTCCATTAGGTTGGCCTCTAGGCCTACTTGTGAGGAATTGTCTGGATTAGATTCACTGAAGTGTATAAACACACCCTGAAGAGGGTAGCACCATTCCCTAGGCTCGATTTCTGAACTTACTCAAACAGACCAGTATTACCTTTGTGGGGTGGGGCTCCACTGACCCCCCTCCCACACACACACACACTTCTCTCACACTTCCTCATAGCTCTGTAGCCCCCACATCATTATACTAAGGATCAAGGCTCTAGCACATAAAGCTTTAGGGCCCAAAGAACATCCAACCATAACCCTTGGGATTCTTAAAGAAGGAAGAGGATCCCATAGAACAGGCTTGACTGAAATCACTGGTGTTCATGTGAAGGACATGTTATATGTGGCCTCTGAAGTGTTATTGGTGGGTTATAGAAACTGTCCATTCTCAAGTACTCATCTGTAAAGTTCAATGGGGTGTCCTAAGACTTTGTGGCAGAGGAGACTTGGAAACAAACAAGAGGAGAGAGTTAATAACTCATTCTCTAGTTTGATTCTGTTCTTCACATAGCTTTTGCAGTCTAGAGCAAAGCACAGTGTCCAGTATCTTAGTGAAAAAAAGCAGGTATCTCAGCTGGATGCAACCAAGCTTTCTTGTGTGTTCCTCTGGGCTATTTCAGATCTATGAGTGGATGAGCCAGGTCAGCGAAAAGTACCCAGAAGTGGTGACACAGCATTTCCTGGGAATGACTTATGAGACTCGGCCCATGTACTACCTGAAGGTGAGTTCAGAGGCTGTGCATGACTCAGGAGAATCTGTCCAGTCGGAGGAGACTGTGTTGCCCAGAGGGTCCATCAGAACTTCAGGAAGAGTCCAAAGAAGAGAAACTGGGCTTCTGCCCATGCCTTCTTCATGTAGCTAGGGTTCTGAGACAGGACCTGATATAGGAGAGCCCATGAGTGTTTGCCCTACTCAGGATGCCACGGCACGGCATGCAAGAGTTTGTTCTCCTCCACGGAATGGGTTTCAGTAAAGGTAGCAAGCACCTTTACTTACTGAGTCATCTCACTAGACCAAATATTTTGTTTTAAAGAGAGATTTCTTTCCTCCTAAAAATGTTTGTTTTTGTTTGTATATCGAGATGGAGTCTCCCTGTAGCCTCAGATGTTCCACCATTTACCATGTTGACCAGGCTAGTCTCTATCTCACAGAGATCTGCCTGTCTCTGCCTCCCAAGTGCTGGGATTAAAGGTGTATACCACCACATCTGGTCCCTCAAACTGTTTTTAAAACCCCAGAAAACCTTCATTGATTATTCTTTCATTTTATTATTGAAAAAAGAAAGGTGCAAGAGAGGTATGGTGACGTGTGCACGCCACATAGCCAGACAGTTGCATAGCAACGAGATTATCAGGTCTCCGGGTTCTCCTGCCCCTTTTTCTGGTGATGTGGTAAAAATGTCTGGGGCCAGACAGTCATCTTCCACTATCTGGAAGAAGTGCCGGGATTTCTAAGCTCTCAGATCTGTGCCGAGATTCTGCTGCCCCGGTCTCTCCTACAGAGATGGTGCCCTGTGTTCAAGGGTCAAGGCATGATTTGAAAGCTCCAGGTCACCCTAATCTGCAGCTAGAGTTGACAACTCCTGCACTAAACCAGTGGGCTCTCTCTCCCCTCCTCTCTCTTCCCCTCTTAACATGGGTACTCGGGATCCAATGATAGCCTTGCACATGCTAAGCAAGCTTTGTCCAACTGCGCTATGCCTCCATTCCTCTTTATTATTTTTGATTGGAGACATCAAAATATTCTCACTAAATTTCCCCGGGCTGTCCTTGAATTTCCTATCCTCCTGAGTAGCTTAGATTATAGGCCTGGTAAACCAGTGGCTTTCCATGGGTGGTCCTTGGGCACAAAGCATCAATGGCATCTGAGGATGTGACAGAAAGACACATTCTCAGGTCCCACTTTATCTATGAAACCAGAAACTGTAGAGGTCTAGGGATAGCCCAGCCATTTGTGTTTGAGCAGGCTTGCCCCAGAAAATTGTGATGCCCACTCAAGGTTCAGAACCACAGTGTCCATGGTGTTTGACTAACAAATCCCCAGATGGCACTGGTATTTCTGATGCAATACTATGCTTCGTGAACTACCATCCTCGGAGCCTAACTTTCAGAGCTAGCAATAGTCAGTTCATTCTCCTGTGCAGCTTGGTACAGACATGCTGGCTTTCAGGGCAGAGCCCCAAACTGAGACCTATCTGCAATAACAGAAAAATTATTACATCAGAAAGAGAATTTACTCAGGTGTTAAGCATGGAACACTACTCTCATCTGTGTTCTGATAGACACTCAAACTCTGAGCTGAATCAGCCAAGATGATGCTGCAACTTCCTTTGCCTGGGTACAGGGTAAGTAATAGAATGAATACCTGATAGGGAGGCAGTAAAGATAAATATAGAATTAATATACATGCTTATAAAAGGGGTAATCATAAAACAAAATTCGGGTAGGAGGAAGATTAGGAATTGTCTTGGAAGCTCTGCTAAGCAGGTGAAGCTAAAAGGTAAAGGTGCCTTAAATATGGCTGCCCTAGGCATTTACCTCAATTTCTAAGTATCTCACATAAAGGGAGAGAGCCTATATCAGCTCAGTTCCTAAGGCTTTCAACAAATAGCCATTAAAATCCTAAACAGATACAACTGTTATAGCCTAGGATTCTTTACAGCCCCTTCTCCACCAAAGAGAGCCCGTAATGCCAGCTTAATTCCATCACCTCTAGCAAGAGGGTGTGCTTCTTCCTACAGCGAGGCTGGCTTGATGTCCGTAAGACAAAAGGACAGAGAAGAGAGAAATGGGGCTGTATGTGGACTGTAGAAAGGGGAACTCAGTAAGTGCTGCAGCAGGTTATCTGTTACCATACTCAGTCTTTTGTGTTTTAACAGGTCTTTCAAATGATTTTATGTAAAATAAACTTTGAAAGCCACTACTAAACTTTAGCTTTATTAGCAATAAGGGAATAATTTAGGGTGCAGGAAAAATGAGTCTTTAGTTGATTGCCATGGAAAATCAGTACATTGTCCTAAGACCAACCCCAAGGCAAGGCAAAGAACAAGGCAACAGAGGAAATAGGAAATGACAGCATTGGTGGTCCTCTCTACCGACATCCTCGAACCCCAGAGTAGAGTAAGAGGGGGAACTCTAGAGAAGTGGAGATCCTGGGAACTTTGCACAGTGGTTCACCGTAAGTGATTAGTTGGTGATGGAGCCTGGGTGTCTCCTCCAGATCAGCCAACCATCCAACAAGCCCAAGAAGATCATCTGGATGGACTGTGGGATTCACGCCAGGGAATGGATTGCTCCTGCTTTTTGCCAGTGGTTTGTGAAAGAAGTAAGTATCTTTAGCTTCCTCTTAATGCTAAATAACATACCTGCCACTTCTTGCCTGCTTCAAACCACATTTCTCTTATGTTAGTAGTGTGGCTTTTTACTGAACTAGACCTCACCTCAAGTGAAAAGGAATTAGTGGCCATCTTTACTGAAAACGAAGTATCTTGACCTTTTTCTAATGCTTCCAAAATAATTTTTATTGGAGGGTAAATATACCTAAATATAGAAGAAGACATGTCTTGAAAATAAGAGATTAGATTAAATCTTGACAAATAGCGTTGAGAAAACTTTTCTGACACTGAGAAAAATTTCACCTAGTTTCTCATGTAAAAAGAGTTTGAAATGACAAACCATCCGTCTGCTGTGTGGGTTAAGAGACTTAGCATGTGGGAAACACTCAGCACAGTGAGTTCTTAGATGTTTTTTCTACCCTTACTTTAGGGACTAAAACAACTTTAAAAGTAATGTGTTTTTTGGTTTTTGTGTTTTTTTTAGTGAGTCTTTTTGGAAACCTAAATTTAAAAAGTAACCCACAGAGTAGTTTCTGAGACCAACAACAGACATATTTACTGGGAGTTTGCTAGAAATATAACTCAGCTTCATCTCACACCTACTGAATTAGAAACTGGGAGAAGCAAAAGGAGGAAGAGGAGGAAGAGGAGGAGAAGGAGAAGGAAAAGGAAGAGGAGGAGGACGAGGAGGAGGAGGAGGAGGAGGAGGAGATAGCATACCTGGCCAATCCAAGTTTTCTTGTTTTGAGACAAGGTCTTATTACATAACCCAGGCTGAGCCCAGACTCACTATTTAGTCCACAGTAGCCTTGAACTTGAGGTCCTCCTGCCTATACCTGTTTCCAGAGTGAGATGTCACTTGTCTCCTGGGATTACAGTGTATGTCACCAATGCTCAGCACAGTGCTTTAACAGTTCTGTCAGATGACAATTCTATGTGCTTAAATTCTGAGAGCCACCTACAATAACAGAATAAGACAGTTGAGCGGGAGCTGGAGGCTGGAAGTGCGATAGGCAGTCAGCTCTGGTGATTAAGCTGAAGTTCATAGAGATTAGAAGAGAAAAAGATTTCTGCCTAGAATCATTCCAAACATTTGTCTTTTAAATTTCCAGATTCTACAAAACTATAAAGACAACTCAAGGATAAGCAGACTTCTTGGGAACCTGGACTTCTATGTGCTTCCAGTCTTTAACATTGATGGTTATATCTACACTTGGACCACGGTGCGGACACTGTGTTCAGTCCTGGGATGGATTCGTGAACTGAACTTCCACTCAGGCTCATTTTTCTGATTTCAGCCATTGTAGCCATGAAAATCCTTTTGGTCTTTTTGAAGACAGGGTCTCCCTGTTGTATTCCCAACTGGGATGGAACTCACTATGTAGACCAGGCTGGCTTTAAACTCACAAAGATCTGCCTGCCTCTGCCTCCAGGGTGCTGGGATAAAAGGTGTGCACCACTACACCCAGCATAAATGTCTTTTATAGCCATGTAAAGAAAGAAGCTCCATTTGAGATAAAAATCACCTTGATACATATCTATATATAATACGTAGAGACTGGATTTCACTGTATAGCCCTGACTTGTCTGGGACTCACCATAGACCAGGCTGGCGTAGAACTTAGATTGGCTTGCCTCTGCCTCCTGAGTGCCAGGATTAAAGGCCTGTGCCACCACACCGAGCATACATTGGTATTTTTAAACCAAGTCAATTTTAAGGTTGTGGAAGCCTAACACTTCCTTAGCGTTGATGTCTAGCAGGGGGGTTCTATGTTTTTAGCATCTTCCTAGTTTTCTAGGCTTAATTCTTCTCTACCATCTTCTTAATGTTTATGCCTTGACTATTTCCTAGTTAGCATTTTATTGCTATACATGTCACACACTGACCTGTATCTACCTCAGATCAGTTCTTGAAGCATGAGGGGAACAAACAATGTCTAAATATTAAGCCAGCCTATGGTTTTCAATGTGGTCATCCAGACAGTTAAATGCTTTATAGTGTTTTAATGTAGTAAATAGCAGACACCTTTCTCTATACAGTGCATGCCATTCTTCAAATGAGAGCATACATTTCCCTCTACTTGTTGATCACTCCCCAAAGCCCCTCCTGGGGCCCTTTTCTGGAACAGCCATTCTGGCCCTGTGTGTGAATCCAGGCTCTCCCTATGAGATTGCCACTGAAACTCATCTTTATCTGTGTCAGCCTCCTAAAATTGCTTTAAAACCATCTCTGATACACCTGGAATGGCCTTTTTCCATCTGTCAACCTATTTCTCTTGCATCCTGTATCATTCAGTCCTGAAGAGTGACTAAAGCTTGCTCTGAGTAAGTAGATCATGTCCACAAGCCCAGCAAATCTGCTCAGGAATAAAAGGCCAGCTGTCCCCTCAATTGGATCACTTACACATTTGTTCACTTTGGTTTGTACAGATGTTCCTGTTATTGGGTATTGTTGGCTTCTCAGCAAAACTAAAAATTACATATGCACATGCTTCACAATGTTAAGAGCAAGTTTTTTCAGATAATCCTAGGAAGTGTTTTCCATATTCAAGGGCCACCTGTCATCGCTAACACTGATTTATGAAATCTCCACACAGCAACTTCCCAACATTCTTCTGTTACAGGATCGTCTCTGGAGGAAATCCCGTTCATCCCATAGTGGCACATGTTTTGGATCAGATCTCAATAGAAATTTCAACATCTCCTGGTGTAGTAAGTACATGCTCAGTAGGTGAACAAAGGAAGTGCTAAGAAGCAAAGGTGGATTATTAAAGATAATCAGTTTTGAAAATTTCATGCAGCTTTTTGGGCATTCTGACTGGTTTTATTCCCTCTAAAGAGATGATATCATCTAAACAGTACAGAGCCATCAACAGTCAAGTGCACAATGCTCTTCAGGTGAGGTTGGCTAAATTAAGACAAAGTAGACCTAAAATAAGAATGTCTGAAACCACCACTTAGTTTTAAAATAAATAGATCACCACCAAGAAAGCACAAACGAGAGCACCATCTTGGGGATTATTTACAGGCAGGAAAGCAGACAGGAAGAAAAGCTTCTGTGTTGTCAGATCTCGATGTGCACAGAGAATTGGAAGCCAAGGGAGAAGCAGGGATGGCCAAGAAGGGGCATTCAGCAGACGGCAAGGGTTAAAATGCAGACTCAGCGGCTGACTGGTCTTGGAAAAACAACTACTCTTTCTGCTTTGGTTTTATCCTATGGACAGCGTGGGTCACGATAACTCCACTTATCCAAAGGTCATCATGTGGATTACATGTGAAGCCACACAGGGGGAGGGGCTCGCACCTAACATGTAAAGGGCTTCATTGTTAATGAGGATGAAATGCCTATGTCCTTGAAAAATAGCTCTGATGAGGGTGGGGTGAGGGGAAGGGATAGGGTAATATGCCTGAACAGAAATGAAAAACGATGTATGAAATACATAAAACATCAATTAAAAAATATTAATTAAAAAGGAAAAGAAAAATAGCTCTGATGAAATAGAGACTCAGCCAGTACCGTGGTGGGAGTTGGCCTTAGGGACCTGAGGTTTCATTTCTGGTCATTTTCAGAGGGGAAGGGGCAGAGGACCATCGTCACAGATTTAAGTCAAAGATTGCCGAAATGACTTTTCAGTTTACATTTTCCCTTCTGAGCTACGAAGGATGGAGTTTGCTTCTAATTCTTCTTGAGGTCCCTCATGCCTTTCTGAGTTCCTCATCAAGTGACTATTTCAGCGACTGTTCGGTTGATTAACTTAGTAAGGACTGGCTTGAGAGCCAAGGGCAAGCCTGGTATCCTGGGCAAAGCTTTCTACTTGTTGCTGTTGCTGTTGTCTGGCCTGGAACCTACCATGGAGACCAGGCGGGCCTTGAACTCAAAGAAATCAGCCTGCCTCTGCTTCCTGAGTGCTGAGATTAAAGGCGTGCAGCACTACACCCAGGCCTGCACCATTTCTGAAATAAGATCGTGAGATATTCTTGGTGGCCCCCTGTATTTTCTAGGTATTGGCGCATCTTCAAACTGCCAAGATGAGACATTCTGTGGGACAGGCCCAGTGTCTGAACCAGAGACTAAAGCTGTCTCCCGCCTTGTGGAGAGCAAGAAAAAGGACATTCTGTGCTTCCTGACCATACATTCTTATGGGCAGCTCATTCTCACTCCATATGGCTACACCAAAAATAAATCAAGTAACCATGAAGAACTGGTGAGTCCACGGGCGCCAGGGCCTGTAGATAGCTCCGCAGGACCACCGCCTTCCTTTTCCACGGCCCAGGGCATATAGACAGCTCCGCAGGACCACCGCCTTCCCTTTCCACGGCCCAGGGCATATAGACAGCTCCGCAGGACCACCGCCTTCCCTTTCCACGGCCCAGGGCATATAGACAGCTCCGCAGGACCACCGCCTTCCCTTTCCACGGCCCAGGGCATATAGACAGCTCCGCAGGACCACCGCCTTCCCTTTCCACCGCCCAGGGCCTGTAGACAGCTCCGCAGGACCACCGCCTTCCCTTTCCACCGCCCAGGGCCTGTAGACAGCTCCGCAGGACCACCGCCTTCCCTTTCCACGGCCCAGGGCATATAGACAGCTCCGCAGGACCACCGCCTTCCCTTTCCACCGCCCAGGGCCTGTAGACAGCTCCGCAGGACCACCGCCTTCCCTTTCCACGGCCCAGGGCATATAGACAGCTCCGCAGGACCACCGCCTTCCCTTTCCACCGCCCAGGGCCTGTAGACAGCTCCGCAGGACCACCGCCTTCCCTTTCCACGGCCCAGGGCATATAGACAGCTCCGCAGGACCACCGCCTTCCCTTTCCACGGCCCAGGGCCTGTAGACAGCTCCGCAGGACCACCGCCTTCCCTTTCCACGGCCCAGGGCCTGTAGACAGCTCCGCAGGACCACCGCCTTCCCTTTCCACGGCCCAGGGCCTGTAGACAGCTCCGCAGGACCACCGCCTTCCCTTTCCACCGCCCAGGGCCTGTAGACAGCTCCGCAGGACCACCGCCTTCCCTTTCCACCGCCCAGGGCCTGTAGACAGCTCCGCAGGACCACCGCCTTCCCTTTCCACGGCCCAGGGCCTGTAGACAGCTCCGCAGGACCACCGCCTTGCCTTTCCATGGCCCAGGGCCTGTAGACACCTCCGCAGGGCTACTGCCTTCCCTTTCCTGGTTTCCATTTCCCAGCGACTTTGGCTCCAGTCCCCATTTTCTCCCCCTGTTCATCTTTATTCTCTTTCCCCTGCTTTTTACACCTTGCCAGATGCCTGCCGGGAAAACTCTGGGTTAAATGCGGCTTTACCTACGTTAATTAACTACCTGTTTCATGAAGTGTCAAGTTGGGAGGCATCTTAGGTATTCGGCTATAATATAAATGAGATGATTATGTTAATAATCTGCAGGAACGTGCTTTCCTTTCTGTAAATTCTCTCAGAGCTCCATTCAGCTATTACATCTTTTGAACCGTGCCTTAAAAACTTGCCAGCTGTTAGTAGAATATGGCAAATCTAAAAGAACATGGCTGAATAATATCTGCTCTCTTCTCTGCTAAATACAATGCTCTGTTTTCCTCTAAACTCTTCCACCAGCATTTGCCTAAGAATATTTATAAGAGGAAGTATAAGGGGAATGCAAGCTGGACAGGGAGCTTGTTCTTTGTTTTATTCAGGTCCTTGAGCAAGGTGAGCAGAATTGCTGGAAAGAACTGAGCTCTGTCCTTTTGTGTATCTGAGGATGATAGTCACAAATCAAAGCCAGAATAAATGCAGAAATGGGATTATTTTCTCTCTTTATTTTGTAACTGAATTTTTAATTGTGGCAAAATATACCTACATAAACTTACTATTGTTAACATTTGAAATTTTATTTTTTAATTTATGCATATGAGTGTTTTGCCTGCACATACATATGTAAGTGCACTGCATTCATGCAAAGCCCACAGAGGCCAGAAGAGGATGTCAGATCACCTAGAGCTGGAGTTATAGAGGACTATTAGAGGAGCAAGTGCTCTGAACCACTGAGCCATTTTTAAGTGTATAGTTCATGGTATACAGTGCATATCTGAAACTTGCTACCCATTAAACAACACCGTCTTTTTTCTACCCCCAACTCTGGCAATCACCAACCAGTTTTCTTCCTGTGCCTGAGTATGACTGTGCCATTTACCTCATATCAGTGAAATCTTGTATGATTTGACATTTTATGGCTGGCTTATTTGACATAACATAATATCCTCTATGTTACTGTCTTGTAGGATATGTGAGCATTTCCTTTCTTTTTAAGAGCAAATAATATTCCATTCTATGTATAGACTGTGTTTTGTTTCTCCATTCATCCATCGATGGGCATTGAGTTGATTCTACCTTTCATATAGTATGAATAGTACTGCTATGAACCTGGCTACACAAATATCTTTTCAAAAGCCCACATTTAATATTCCTGGATATATCTAGAAGTATAGTTACTATGTCATATGTTAATTCTGTTTTTAATTTTTGAAGAAACACCATACTGCTTTCTATTTTGGTTGTATCATTTAAAATACTCACCTACAGTGCATAAGGGTTTACATTTATCCATATTCTTATCAGTGCTTCTTATTACCTTTTGTCTTTTTATTTTTCAAAAGAAGCTCCTCATTGTGTGCAAATGCTGAAGTGGATGGGGATGTTGTTGACATCACAGAAGCCAGGTAACTCCTGGTTATGTTATGCCTCCTGTCCCCTTTGCAGTGCCATGTGGCCCACAAAGCACAGAGCCTGGAGGCTCAAAGATGAACTACTATAGACCTTTGCTGACAGAAGCCCCCTTCCAGTACAAATATCCAGCAATAACCAAGTACCATTCTTGAAGATATGTTTTTCCTTTCACAGTTCTTTATAATTTTCAGAAATTTGTGCTTTTGGTCATTTTGTAAGATATGGAAATAACTAACACTTGCCTGGATCATTATAATTTCAAAGACATTTTAAAGCCACTATCTTTTTTGACTCTTTTAATGACATAATAATCTCACTTTGGAGCTGTTGAGACAGAACTTGAGCTAACTACATTTCCAGAACCCCTATAGGTGGGCCATGTGGGAGCCTAGGTTGAGCCATGTTGGAGGTACCATCCTCATCCTCACACAGCCTGTCTCTTCTCAGAAAGGGATAGCAACTTTTTTATTTAATTTAATTTTTTTCTTGGTTTGTTTGAGACAGGGTCTTCCTGTAGCACCAGCTGGCATGGAACTCATTATATAGACCAGGTTGGCCTTGAACTCACAGAGATATGTCTGCCTCTGCCTCCCAAGTGTACCACCATGCCTGGCAGGATAACAACTCTTTGGAGTCATTATCAATTTTAATTTCCATCTAGCTGTGTTCTATTTCATCCATATTTGTAAGCCCTGGCACTTTTTCCTTCAATAAAGAAATTTGCAGCCGGGTGTATTGGCGCATGCCTTTATTCCAGAGGCAGAGGCAGGTGGATCTCTGTGAGTTCAAGGAAAGTCTGATCTACAGAGCAAGCTCTAGGCCAGCTGGGACTAAAGGGAGAACCTGTCTCAAAAATACTCGGGAAAAAAAAAAAAAAGAAATTTGCAGAAATACAGATAATGGTTAAGAAGCCCAGAACTACCCTATTCTCCAGTTTCTGTGGTAGTAGTTGTAGATTTCTTTCTCTTTCAATGGAACTGTAACAAAGTTAAATAAATCTCCAGGGGCACTGAAGACCTTTAAGGGGAAATTGCTTTCTGACAATGGAAAGGTCTTTGATAGTAAGGGGCCTCTACCAGCAGAAAGGTCTTTGATGGGAAAGAATCTTCATCACCGTTTGTATAGCCCAATATTTTTTTTTCTTGGGAATGTCAGTGGTTTTTGGTTGAGGAAAACAGATAATAAACGACTGTTTGGCAAGGTCTTGTGCTGCTGTCTGCCTTTTGAGCACCCTGTGGCCACCAACTGGAGGGAGCAAGGGGAGAGGGGGCCATGGGGCAGCGGCATCTCTACACTGTGAAATTACCCTAAAAGGAAAAGGTGAAGCCTTGGTTCCATAGATAGAAACTAGTAAGCTTTTCTGTTCCTCTTAAAGTCTCTGGTGCTGAAGAATAAACATATTCAAGACTATGATAGCATGAACATTCTGCCATGTGTGAACCTCACTGAATCCATTTGGCAGTATTTTTAAGTTCACGGGGGAAGGTGGAACACACCGTATAAAGACACGGAACCAGGCCCCCAGCTCCAAGGGGACTTCCATTTCTAACACTATTTGCAGCCACTAGAGACTAGTAATTAATCTCTGTATTTACAAAACCAACATGTTTTAGAAATGGTGGTAAATATTGTACCGCATGATAGACAACATGGCAATCAGCATGTAGGGGGAGCAGGACTATATATAACCATTTTCTAAACTGCTCTGGAAATTGAGATACTGATGAGAATTTTAATCTCTTACATGTTAGCATTATTTCCACTTGAAATCTTTTCATACCGTCTTCGGTACTGCATGCACCTCAAGCCCTGTTTCTTCTCACACATGCCTGGGCTTTAATCAAAGCTTTTGTGCATCTACCTGTACTTATATCCTTACAGCCCAGGAAAAGAGTTATTGAGCAGACTACAGATCTTTAGCAATATGTATCATGTTCCGCTGGAAAGGGAATTTTTATCATTTTCACTAGGAAGCACCATTAAGCAGAAAAGATAGACTAGAAAATGTCTCCATATGGCCTCCAAAGTAGAAGTCAGTCTAGGGAGTTTCATTTCATTTTCTCAGAAAGGACCAAGTACACAAGCTGAGTATCACGATGGTATGTTTATCATATACACATTTCCTACTGTTATCCACTATAGTAATTAATAATGGAAAAATCCTTAAAAAGAATCAAGGAGAGGTTCCTTTGTTAACAAAGAGGGGAAAATGAGTCTCTTATCCCACAGTTAAGATGTGAGGAAAATGAACTATAGGGAGTAAAATAAGTAAACCCAGTGGCGAAATAGTTGTCTTGGGTGAGCTGCAAGTATGGGGGAAAAGCCAGGGATGATTTGGATGAAAAAATGTGACCTAGCGCTGATTTGTGTGCTGCAAATAAACATAAGGACCCTCCGTGGACCAGTTGGCATGGAGTTTCATTCAGAGAAGTGCAAGAACACATGGGAATTTAAAATGATTACAAATAGTTTCTATCTTTATTAGCTGACTTTCAAAGAATCTCAGAGTAGAGACAGTAAGGACTCCCCAGGATTTTTGCTCTCAGTTTCTTCCATGACGGGCAATAGCTCTCTCTGAGTCCTCCCCACCGCCCACTCTTGCTTCCTTACTGGGGTTCATCTCTATAAACCCCCTCTCTGGGTCTCCCTTCCTTTTACAGTGAGCTCTTTCCAGGGTAAATAATGCAACTGCTTTATTTCTTGCATTTCATTTCTTTAGCCTTTTCTACCTATTAGTTCACTTCTGGGCAACACACAACCAGGAACTGAGGCAAACTCATATTGAGGGAAGGTAGAAGGCGGGGGGTGGGAGGAGAAAGAGAGAGAGAGAGAGAGAGAGAGAGAGAGAGAGAGAGAGAGAGAGAGAGAGAGAGATCCCAATAGTGAGTACAGAGAAGTAAAAGCTTGTGAATAATTTCAATTTAGTATTGTTGTTTTATTTTTTAGTCTCAGCTACACAGAGAAAGTCTTAAACACCTAAAAGATGCTGCCTGTGACCTCACTACCATTTTCTGCCTACTTAATTCTTCCTTTGAAATTTTTCTGGGTTCCTCTACACTCTGCCCAAGCACTACTCTGTCACCTCTTAGCACTCAGCTAGGAAGTACAGAGAAGGAAAGGAAGGAAAAGATCTAAAACTAGGTGATTACTAGTTGAGAGTTGGGGTAACTGATATACCTCTAAATGTACCCAGGCTGCCTGGGACCAATGCAACAGAGTATCACGGTCCTAGCAGGATGAGCAAGGGGTTTTGATGGTGCTTGTATGGACGCTAAGGAGAAGCAGTGGGGTATAGCGTCTAGATGTAGGCTGAAATGTTGGGTTGTCTGGGGTCAGATATACATACAGGGTCTATCAACATACTATGGAAAACGATTTATCAGAAGGTCGGTAAGTACAGGGCTTACCAAAAGGGCATTAAGTGTTAACTTCATTAGTGATTCCGATCTTAGGGAAAGGTGCTCAAAGAGCAAGGCTGACACCACAGAACCTCTAATTCTGAGAGATTTTTGGTGAGATAAGGTGACATGGTAGTATGCCTCAAGTATCTGGAAAGAAAAAAGAAATAAGAAGGGAAGCCATAGGAGAGGTGTGAATAAATGGCTGTGAGAGAGAGTGGGAAGAAAGAGAATCCATTGAGGTGATCAGGGAAGGCCAGGTGGAGAAGATGGCATGTGAGTATCTCAGGGTTAGGTAAATGCCAACAGGTAGGGACCCAGGTGAAGGAGATATCCTGAGAAAACATAAAGGCTGGGGAACATGGGGCGTGTCTGACGCACAGAGGGAAGGCTGAGTTTGACAACCATGCTGGTAGGTGTGCATAATATAGTATTGGAATGTGGATTAGAGCCATGTTTTAAAGGGTCTCAAAATCTAAGAAGTCTAGCGTTAATTCATTGAGCAACAAAAAGTTATTGCAAGCTTTTCAGCAAGACCAGTGCATCTGGAAGCCATGTGGGATCAATTGTGATAAAGATTGATGAGGGGAAGAGAAATGTGTTAGAAGATACAAAAGACCAGTTCAGGGCTAATGAGTCTGACATAGGGCAATAGCACTGTAAACACAGCTTGGTAACTAAGAAGAGGAGAGTCAAAGGTCCCTACACAATCTTCCGTGTATGTTGGGCAGCATGCAAGACCAGAATAGGAGAGTCAAAAGGGCAGCACTGGTGGAAGAGGTAATGAAAATGAATGTGGGTATGTTTAATATGGGGTACCAACAGGCTACCTTGTCCAATGGGAGATTAGAAAAATAGTCCAAGGGCTGGTGAGATGGCTCAGTAGTTAAGGGATCTGGATCCTCTTGCAGAGGACCTAGGTTTGGTTCCCAGCACCCATGGTAGCTAACAACCATCCATAACTCCAGGGGATCTGATGCCCTCTTCTGACCTCTCTGGGCATTGCATGACATGAGTGTACCTACATACATGAAGGTAGTACATTCATACACATGAAATAAAAAAAATACTTAAAAAAAAGAAAATACATTAAAACCTTGGAGATATATCTGTATAAAACAAAACCTTTGGATTGTCAGATTTATTTTTAACACAATCTCTCTCTCTCTCTCTCTCTCTCTCTCTCTCTCTCTCTCTCTCTCTCTCTCTCTCTCTCTCCCACCTACAGATTCAAGTAGGACAGAAGGCAGCAAATGCATTGAAAGCAAAGCATGGAACCAATTATAAAGTTGGATCGAGTGCAGATATTTTATGTAAGGGAATTTTTTCCTCTTTAATAGTATCTTAAACACAAAGTCAGTTAGGTTTAGATGGCAAGGTGGGTAAAAAGAGCAGGAGTTCCTGGGATCAGCAGGGACCTGTGTAGCTCGAAATGACCAAGGACAAAAGGAAGCCTGTGCAATTCCGAATTATACTCTCTAGGGATATGGTTTGAGCTCAAAGAAAAAACAATAATACTCTGGCTCAGACCAGCATTTTCCCTGGCTTCAGTTAAGAGCTGGCATGTTAGAAGGCACAGGAGTTAACAGGAAGGGCATTGTCCACTAAACCTTGGTCAGTTGATTCAATTCCCAGAGGACCCATCATGCCAGGAAAGCAGATCAGGGAAAGACTATGGAAAGAATCAAAGTAAAGAATTCCGCTGTAAGGGTGCAAGGCTTCTCCCAGCCTAGCCATCACCCTCACTAGCCTCTGGGGGCTACCTAGATAATATTTGCAGTAATTTTCCTGTGAGTCATTTGTTGTTGCTGTTGTTTTGATCAACTGAGAAACTAACCAAGTATCTGCTGTTTCAGGCACAGGCTAGCTTCTATGAAGAAGCAAGGGGCCAAATAAAATCCAGGCCCCCTAGGGGCTGCTTACCAGGGACAGGGGAAGACAGCGGTCTATGGGACCCTAATGTGAAAGTTTCTTTATTTCACCAACGGAGGCTGTATTTCCTGGGTGGCTATGGAACTCCATCCTTTCAAAGCCTGATTTCTAATTTGCTTTCCTGTTTTCATTTATAGACTATGTCTCAGGCTCCTCAAGGGACTGGGCTAGAGACATTGGGATCCCCTTCTCATACACATTTGAGCTGAGGGACAATGGTACCTATGGGTTTGTTCTGCCTGAAGATCAGATCCGCCCCACCTGTGAGGAGACCATGGAAGCCTTGCTCTCACTTCTGGATGATGTGTATTCGAAGTACTGGCCCACCAACAGTGCCAGGAAGGCAACAGGCACCACTGTGGTGCTAATCTTGCTGTGTCTCTTCATGTCTGTCCTCTAAGCGCATCCTCCCCTGGCCTGCTTAGCCCCAAGTCCAGGGGATGTGGTGGCAGGAATGCTGTGCGCAGTTGTAGAGAAACTAAACCAGGGAACTAAAATACTCTCTATTCTAATAAAGAGTTATGCTTGCATTTTAAACATTTGTTTTGCTGGTAATTAATTTTTATTACTCTATAAGAATATCATGTTACTTAGCTATTACAACTATAAAGCTATAAACTAAACCCTTCTAAAGTTCAGTGGTGCATGGCTCTATAGACTGGTTGGGAAATCCTGCTGAGGGTGGTGGTGCTCACTTGTGCATCTAAGTCAGTGGCAGGCAGCTGGCCGGTCTTGGCTGGGTTCAGTCTAGGATAACCTGATCTGGGATGAGGGGCCATCTTCTGCTCCCTGCACCTTCTCCAGCAGCATGGAGCAGACATGCAGGAGGGGAGCAAGTTCCAGCCAGCAAGCACTTTTCCAAATCTCTGTTTACAAAGCATTTGCTAACATCCTGTTGGCCAAAAGAAGTCACAGTGCTGAGTCAGAGTCAAGGGGCAGAGCGAAGTACAGTGTGAAGAATGGGAAATTGGGGTCATCATTGAAATTGCTGTACCTGGTCCTAGAAGTCATAGCCTTGAGATCCGCTGGTTTCACTTTGGAGTTGGGATATCTTAGCAGGAACACATTCAACTAGATTTTTCTTATTCTACCCCATTTTCAAGTTTGAAAAGTCCGTGGTACCAGTGGAATCCCACTGTGCTTGAGATCTAATTAAAAATCACATGATGATCTGTACACTTTTTCCCTAACTTGTGAACCAATATTTGCAAAGGAAAAGGAAGTACAAATAGGTTTATTGTGTCTGTTGTTTCTTTTTTTTCATCATCTAAAATCTTTTAAAATGTGTCTTTGAGGGCTGGAGAGATGGCCTAGTGGTTAAGAGCGCCAACCGCTCTTGCAGAGGACCCGGGTTCGATCCCCAGCAACCACATGGCAGCGGAGAACCGTCTGAAACTCCAATTCCAGGAGAACTCCAGTTTCAGGGGAATCCGACACCCTCTTCTGACCTCCGCGGCATTGCACGACATGGATGCACAAACTTGCATGCAGACAGTACATTCATACACATACAGAAATAAATAAAATTAATAAAAAATTAAAAAAAAATAAAATATGTCTTTGAGCTTTTTATTAAAGGGTTAGTAGCACCATTTACAAAATAAGATGTATATTCTCTCAATAGAGTTGCTGGTAGCTTTATATATACTTGTGTAAATAAGTACTTTTCTTATTTGCCTCAAATTTTTATTTTTTTGAGAATCTCCTAGATGTGTTTTAAATAGCTAGGAGGTCACAGTGGTGAACAAGATAAATATGGTCCCCATGTATTTAGGACTTATATTCCAGTGGGGTAGATCTGAAATAGCCATCGTAATTGGAATGGATGCACTGTCTCATACCCGGCAAAGCCCAGCTCAGAGGAAGCTATACTAAGTAGGATCACAAAGAAATAAACTAAATATTCCAAGTGCTATGAAAGAACCAGAGTAGAGAGCTAAGCAAGGGCCAGACTGGGTTTGTAGACATATAGGCACTTAATTGAACTATCTCATCTATTCAATGTTTAAGTGCTGTTAAAGCAGCATCCAGGACTGTCATTTCTTATGTATCTCTATGTGGCACCTTGAAATGCTAAGCACTTGACAGAGCCTGAACAAATGCAGCTGTGACTGGCTGACAGGCCATCCCTGGTGCTCAGTCACCCATTTCCAGATTTCCTTGTTGGTCACAGTCACAATACACTTCTTGGTTGTAACCCTTTTGTTGCTTTTCTCCATCCTCTTTATTTCTTCATGTTTTGCTAGTGTGTGGCTGATAAGGGTCAGAAAGGAAAATGTCAGGGGCAATGGGTTTAATGAATCAGGGAACAGCTATTTACATAAAAATGCCAACTCCACAATCGTGGCATTGTCAGGGAAACCAACTAGGTTTCATCAGTGGTCAGCCTAGAAAAGAGGGAAGTAGTGTGGTCACTCACTGCCACATTCGAGAGTCTCCGGTCATCGCAGTTGGTGTTGCTTGTGTGCTAGTTCCAGGATTTTTTTAAAATGACATTACTGGGATGTCTGTGTACTATAGGAGCACTTAGCTAAAAATTTTATTCCATATTTAAAGGTGGCACCCATGTGCAAATAAAGCTGGAAAAGAAGTCATAGAGACTTAGTCCATCATTTGTCCTGAAATCAGCCACATGCCCAGACTTCAGGACACAATCTTTGCTTCCTTTTGAGGCTTTTCTTCAGGTCTCTACACCCTCAGAGGGTATATGGGATCCTGGAAGACATGACCTGGTTTCGGCTTCTTCCTAGAGTTTTTTTGCTTCTTAAGGAAAAACCTAGTCTACCATGGTTATTGTCTGGGAGGTCTTTACAAGTAGAAATAAATCTTGAGAATATCTTACATTGTGCCATTTGTTGGGTCTGGGGTTTGATTTTGAGCCTACTTTAAAGCTAAGAAGTTATTTTCTTTTATTTATTATTTTATGTGCAATAGTGCACTGCCTGCATGTGCATAAGTGCCCCCGTGTTGCACAATGCTCAGAGAGGTTCAGAAGAAGGCATCAGATCCCCTGGAACTGGGGTTATGGATGGTTGTTAGCCACCATGTGAGTGCTGGGTCTTGAACCTGGGTATATGCCAGAGCAGTCAGTGCTCTTAACTACTGAGCCATCTCTCCAGCCCCTATTTTGTGAAATTCCTGGGTCAAAGTCAAGGCCATTGTTACAGCACATAAATTAACAAAAACACCAGAATATATATTTACATGGATGCCCTGTACTCCCAAGTTCCAAAGTGATGATGTAACAAGGCCTAATGCCACATGTACATATAGGAAGCTGTATTCCTGGAGAGACACATTGAGCTTGGGAACACATAGCCAGCAAACCTGATCTCTGACCCCCAGGAGACACTTCCTCATCATTCAGGTATTGGTTGATCACCGCTTGAAAATGGACAAATGGCCAGCTAAGGAGTGGTCAGATCTTGCATTCTTGGCACAGCCAGAAGGATGGAAGAGAAAAAGAGGTCAGAAAAGGACCACCTCCAAGAGGCTTCAGGTTTCAGGTTGGAACAGAAGTTACTGTTTTCAAAGGCTTTAAAACCCAGAGATTTGGTAAATTTATACAACTGAACTTAATATTATCTCAAGGCTAATAAAACTATTTTCCTAATTCCCTGTCTTTAGGAAGTTTAACTATACTGCATTTCCTGTTTCTATTTGTTTCCACCAAACTCTGTTAGAAGGAAGGGAGGGAGGGAGGAAGATTAGCATTTATGGGCTGGTAATTTTTTGGTGTGTCTTTTTGAGACAGAGTCTCTCTTTAGCCCCAGCTGGTCTGGAACTCATTACCAGGCTGGCCTTGAACTCACAGAGATCTTCCTGATGGCCTGGTAAATTTTTAAGTAGTTGATATTAGAGTAAGATTTTATGAGACAAAAAAAGCCATTTATTGCAATTTTGTACTGTCCTGTGACTGAGGGTATGTGTTTTTTTGTGTTATTTTGAAAAATATTTTATTTCATGTTTTTTATTCTTCTTGGAATATAATGGTGAAGATATATATATATATATATATATATATATATATCAAAAGGAATCAAATCCACATGCCAAAAGCACAAAGAAAAATCAACAACATGGGAAAAGCAAATAAAAGCAAATAAAAAATTCCCACCAAACACTATCAGTCCCATGTCCCATAGAGGACTCCAACAATGAGATCTCTCTGGAGGTAATCCAGGACACAGATCCCTCTCTCTCTCTCTCTGACAGAGAGATACTCATTCTATTGATTCTGTTTCTCTCTCTCTCTCTCTCTCTCTCTCTCTCTCTCTCTCTCTCTCTCATCCATCCTGGAGACAGGTCCTTTGCTCTCTGATGCATCCTGGAGGCCAGTACTTTGCTCTCTGAGCCATCCTTGAGATGAGTCCTTTGCTCTCTGATCCATCCTGGAGGTGGGTCCTTTGCTTTCTGATCTGTCCTGGAGGTGGGTCCTTTGCTCTCTGATCCATCCTGGAAATGGGTCCTTTGCTCTCTGACCCATCCTGGAAATGGGTCCTTTGCTCTCTGATCTGTCCTGGAGGTGGGTTCTTTGCTCTCTGATCCATCCTGGAGGTGGGTCTTTTGCTCTCTGATCCATCCTGGAGGTGGGTCCTTTGTTCTCTGACATGTCCTGGAGCCAGGTCCTTTACTCTCTGATCCATCCTGGAGGCAGGTCCTTCACTCTCTGATCCCTCCTGGAGCTGGGTCCTTTGTTCTCTGATCCATCCTGGAGCTGTGTATTAGTCAGGATTCTCTAAAGAAACAGAAGCAACAGGACGAATATATAGCTATATAAAATTTATTGATTTGCTCATGTGACAGAGTTCAAGGAGTCCAACAGTAGATGCACCACACTGGAGAGGCTGAGAATCCAGGGAACTGCTCAGTCCGCAAGGCTGGATGTCTCAGTAGTCCCAATCTGGTGCTGAAGGGCCAATGGATTCCAGGAGATCTGCTGGTCTCAATACAGGCTGGGATCTGAAGGGTTGATCACAGCAGCAAGACAAACTCACCAGATGAGAGCGGCAAGCCGCAGGAAAAAAGGGACCAGCTCCCTCTGCCATGGCCTTTTATACTGCCTGCTGGCAGAAGGTAACGCCCACATTTGGGGTGGGCCATCCAGGTTGAGGTGGTCCAATCCGAAGATCCTTTTTCTCTTATTTGTTCCTTAGTCCAGTCAAGTTGACACCCAGGATTAACCATCACAAGCTGGGTCCTTTGCTCTGATTTTATTTCATTCTAAGGTTTCAGTCTTGAAAATAATATGAATGAATGAATCCTCACTAGTAGATATGTTCATCCTCATCCTGTCAACCTATTTCTTTTCCTGGGGACTTTTTCTTTTCTTTCTTTCTTTTTCTTTTTTTTTTTTGTCATTTCCATCCTGAATTTTTCTTTTATCTCCCTCCCTCCCACCTCATATTCTTCTGCCTATAAAGTTCCGTTCCAACTGTCATATCTTTGCTTTAAAATGTTTACTTTTTTATGGCCACTGAGTTTCATTCAGGTTGCCTGCATGTGGGCAGGTGAGAGGTTATTGACTAGCGCACAATGTATCAGCAGCAACACCACTGAAGAAAAGGACACCCCTTCTCCCTGAAACCATTAGCTAGTAGTTCCCTAGGGACAGGTGATATCATGAGCTTTTCCTCCAAATATGATTAAGTGTTGATGGGATCAGTGTTGTTTGGGTCTTGTGTACAGAATCGTAGCTGATGTGTGTTCCTGAGAGCAGTGGCCATTATCATCTGGAAGTCATTGTTTGCAGAACTCTTCTCCATCCTCTGGCTCTTACATTCTTTCTGCCCCCTTTTCAGCAATGTTGCCCAGATCGTTGCCTTGGAGGGGTCTATACATGTCCTGATTAAGACTGAACACTCAGCAACGACTTATTCTGAGCATAATGACCAGTTAAGAGACTCTACATTAAGCACTCCCTGCTCTAAAAAGAAGCTTCTCTGGCCTATAACCTCCCTGGCCATGGGCTCTTGTCAAGATTTTAAATATCAGGCATGAGTTCTGTATTAGTCACTTTTCTGTTGCTGTGATAAAACACCATGACCAAAGGAACTTATAAAAGGCAGAGTTTATTTGAGCTTACGATTGACAGTTCCAGGGAATCAGAGTCCATTGTGGTGGGAAGCATGGTGGCCGGAGCTGGAGCAGCAAGCCGAGGGTCACATCTCGCAATGAGCACAGGAAGCAGAGAGAGATACTGGAGACTGCAAGGCTTGTTAAACTCACTAAGCCTGCCCCCAATGACACACTTCCTTCAGCATGGCCATACCTTCTAAGACCTCCAAGAACAGTGCCACCAACTGAAGACAAAATGTCTGAATACTTAAAGCCTATGGGGGGACACTCTCATTCAAACCACCACAAGTTCCTTCCTGTGAATTGAGCCTCAAATAGTAAGTGGTTGGCTACCACCATAACAGTCACACTATTCCACCGATGGGCATGCTTCTTGGCAGGCTGATAATGTAACTTGCAGGGATCATAGCTGGGTAAGATTGTTGATGACTTTACTCCATAGGCAGTCTGCATAGAACCTTCTGGCACCAGGAACGATAGCTGGCAGAGAGCAATCTCTCATCAGAATCCCAACTCTCTTCCTCTATGTCTTACCACCAAAGTATGTGGTGTCTTTAGCAATAGAGTCTTACAATCTACTTCTGATAGCCAAAAAAAGAGTAAAGACAGTAGCCTTGTTTAGGGGGTCTTTAGGGCCTCTGGAGCCTTCTGAAACTCACAGGGAGTTATCTGTTCTAGTTTCCTTCCTTCCTTTCTTTTCTCTTTTCTTTTCTTTTCTTAGACAGGGTCCCCCCATAGTCCCAGCTTGCCTAGAACTCACTCTGTATACCAGGCTGGCCTTGAACTCACAGAGATCTGCCTGCCTCTGCCTCCTGAGTGCTAGTTTCTATTACTGTGATGAAAAACCTGGACCAAAACCAACTTGGGGAGGAAAGGGTTTATTTATCTTACATCTCTCAGGTCACAGCTCAACACTGAGGGAAATCAGGCTAATAACTGAGGGCAGGAACCTGGAGACAGGAGCTGAAGCACAACACATGGAAGAACACTGCTTGCTGGCTTATACCTCTGGCCTGTGCCCATCCTGCCTTTCTTATACAACAAAGGACTACCTGCCCAGAAGTGGCATCTGTCCAGGGGTAGCACTGTCCATAGTGGCCTGGGCCTTCTCATATCATTCAACATGAAGAAAATGCCCTACAGTTATGGCCTCGGGCCAATCCAATGGAGATAATTCCTCAGTTCAGGTTAACTCCACCCAAGTGTGTCAAGTTGACAACAGAAGCTATGTAGCACAGTATCCCAACCTGGCACTAGGATTTTTGTTCAACAATCTATGACTTTTGGAGGAGCATTATCCACTCATGCAGTGTAACTCCTTTCAAACTATTTTTTATTATATTTTTAAATAAGCTTACCAAATGTTAGATTGCCATGTCTTTTTCATATATCCTTAGTTTTGGTTAACCCTTCCTCCTACCCCTTCCTCTCCTCTATTCCTCCAGTGTAATCTCAGTGCTTACCCCTCTACATTCATTTTACATGTGTTCCCTTATGCCCTGTCCCTTCAGACCTCTTTTTACCCTTCCTCCTCTAGTGGTTCCTTTCTAGCTTCCAGGCCTCTGCAAGAACTCCATGTTGAACACACTAAGAATTTAAAGCTATGGTCTGCATAGGAGAGAGAAAATTCCATGCCTGGCTTTCTGGGATTGAGTTAACTCATTTAGCATAATATTCTCTAATTCCATCCATTTTCCTCTCCTGCAAATTTCATGACTCTGCTTTCATTTATGGCTAAATAAAATTTCATTGTGTATATCTACCACAATTTTGTTATCCATTCATCAGTTGATGGATATCTAGGCTGGTTCCATTTCCTGGCTATTTGGAGTAGAGTATCAGTGAACATGGTTGTATCTCTGTAGTGGGATATAGAGTCTTGGGAAATATTCCAAGGAGTGGTGTATCTTGGTAATACAGCAGTTCTATTTCTGCTTTTTGAGAAACCGCCACACTGATGTCCACAGTGGCTTCTGCAGTTTACATTTCCACCAATAGTAAGAGTTCACCTTTCTTCATGATCTCACCAGCATTTGTTGTCATTTATCTCCTCCTCCTCCTCTTCCTCCTCCTCCTCCTCCTCCTCCTCCTCCTCCTCCTTCTCCTCCTTCTAACTCTTATTCTTCTGTTTTTTTTTTGAGACAAGTTCTCCCTGTATCTCCAGCTGCCCTGAAACTCACCATGTAGACCAGGCTGGCCTCAAACTCACAGAGATCCTCCTGCCTTTGCTTCCAATACCATGCTGTGTTAATTACTCTGGCTCTGTAATATAACTTTAAATCTGGTATTTTAATATTTCTAGCATTGTTCTCATTGTGTCTGATTGCTTTGGCTATGCAGCATCTTTTTTGTGTCCATATGAATGTTTTATTTTATTTATTTTATGTGTATGAGTATATTGTCTCCATGTATATAACTGTATTCATGGAGGTCAGAAGAGAGTATCAAATTGCCCTGGAATTAGAGTTATGGGTGGATGGTTGTTAGGCACCATGTGGGTGCTGGGAATCTAATCTGGGTCCTCTGCAAGAGCAGTCAGTTCTCTTAACCACTGAGCCATCTCTCTAGCCCCATATGAATTTTAAGACTGGTTTTTCTATTTCTGTGAGGAATAGAGCTGCAGTTTTTATTAGGATTGTGCTGACTCTAGAGATTGCTTTTGTAAGGATTTTTACAAGATTAATTATTCTGATCCATGATCGTAAGCTGTCTTTTGAGCTTCTAGTGTCTTCCTCGATTTCTTTCTTTTTACAGTTTTCATTGTAGAGAGCTTTCACTTTCTTGGGGAGGTTCTGCCACTTTTCTGAACATGTTTATCTCTAGGGATTTTCTGGTGGAGTCTTTAGCATCATTTATATATAGAATGCAAATAGGAATAGTTTGACACTTTCTTTTCTATTTGTTTTCTGTCCTTTTATAGTCTTATTTCTCAAGCTAAGACTTGTGGAGAGAGTGAACACCCTTATCTTGTTCCTGATCTTAGTGGTTTTGTATGTTGAGTTTTTACTGTCAACTTGATAAAGCTTAGAGTCACCTAGGAAAAGGAAACCTGATTTGAAGAAATTCGCAGGTCAGATTGGCCTGTGACCATGTCTGTCAAAGTCCATCTTGACTGATGATTAAAATGAGAGGGCCCAGCCTACTATGGACCAGCCTTAGGCAGGGGGGCCTGGGCTGCATCACAAAGCTAGCTGACCATGAGCAAGCCAGTGAACCAATATATTAGCTGCATTCCTCTTCTTCATTGGTTTCTGCTTAAGGGCCTGCTTGAGCTCCCGCCCTGACTTTCCTCAATGATGGATTCTGAGCTGGAAGTGTAAGCCAAATAAACCCTTTACTTCTCAAGTTGCTTTCCATCATGATATTTATCTTGGCTGCACGAAAATGAACTAGTACAGCCAGCTACAAAGTTTGTCAAATATAACCTTCATTATATTGAAATATACTTCCTCTATTCCTACTTTAAGATTTCTATCATGAAAGCATGCTAACTAACTTTGTCATATATATTTTCTGTGACTAATGAGATGGTTGTCTATCTATGTGGGCAACATGTTACATTTATTGATTCGTACCAACATTGCATCCTTGAGATAAAGCTGACTTGGTCATGGTGTATGATCTTTTTAGTGTGTTCTTGAATTCAATTCACAAGTATTTTGTTAAGAATTTGTGCGTTTTTGTATATCAAGGAAACTGGTCTGTAGTTTTCTTTTCTTGGTGTGTATGGGGGGTTCTTATCCATATTTATTTTTAGGATAGTGCTGGCTTCATAGAATGACTTCAATAGTATTATTTCCCTTTCTATTTTGGGGAGTAGTTTGAGAAGTATTGTTGTTAGGTATCCCTGGACAACTTGATGCAATTAAGCAATGAATTTGTCTGGTCCTTTGTTGGTTTTTTTGTTGTTGTTTTTTTGTTTTTTTTATGAAGAGACCTTTAATCATTGCTCATATTTTATTGCTTGTTATGGTAGGTTATATCTTCTTGATTTATTTTGGTAGGTCATATATGCTTAAGAATATATCTATTTCTTCCAGATTATTTGCCCTTTTAGAAGTTTCAAAGTAGTTTCTAATGATTTTTCTGGATTTCGTTAGAGTCTGTTATAACTCCCTTTTACTCTCTACTTTAAAAAAATTGGAGTCTTCCCTTTCTTTCCCTTTTCTTTTTTTTTCTCTTCTTTTAAATTTTTTATTTATTTCTGTATTTGTATGAATGTACTGTCTGCATGTAGGTTTGTGCACCCGTGTCGTGCAATGCCGTGGAGGTCAGAAGAGGGCGTTGGATTCCCCTGGAACTGGAGTTCTCCTGGAATTGGAGTTTCAGACGGTTCTCGGCCGCCATGTCGGTGCTGGGGATTGAACCTGGGTACTCTGTGAGAGCGGTCGGCGCTCTTAACCGCTAGGCATCTCTCCAGCACCCCCTTTTTCTTTTTTTATTAGTTTGTCTAGGGATTTTTTTTTTAAACATCGTTTTTCTTTTTTTTAATTTTTACTTATTTTTGTATGTGTATGAATGTACTGTCCGCATGTAGGTTTGTGCACCCGTGTCGTGCAATGCCGTGGAGGTCAGAAGAGGGTCTCGGATTCCCCTGGAACTGGAGTTTTCCTGGAATTGGAGTTACAGACGGTTCTTAGCCGCCATGTGGGTGTGGGGATCAAACCCAGATCCTCTGCAAAAGCAGTTAATGTTCTTAACCACTAGGCCATCTCTCCAGCCCCCCCCCCTTATTATTAGGGATTTGCTGCTTTGCAGTGTTGAACACAACGGATTCCTTCCTGCCTCTTTTTCATTCATCTTTTCCTCTCATGAAATGTATCTTTTCCTAGGCTTTCCTGATGAGACTACATTTCTATTTTCTGTGTATAGTATTCCATTAAATATTTTTAGCATTTCTGGCTTTCACATTAATGACTTCATTTGTACTTATCCCAAGATAGCTTTAGCCTCCATCAGTTTTAAGATATAACTTTCATGGTATTAGCAATCTTTCTCAACAGTTATTTACTTTTAGGGCTTGAATACAACTGAACAATTTAAGTCTAAACCTGTAAATAATTTAAAAGAAATTCTTAAAAAAATTTAAAACTTTTAAAAATTAAAATATGCAATAAAATGAAATAGGAGGTATGATGACTTTGGACAGTATTTCTTCTTCATTGAGATCATGTAGTTCTTCCTCCCTTTGGATTGTGTTTTATATTAACCTCTGCAGTTGAGGGAAGGGCAGTTAATCTTAGCCATTCAAACAGTTTAAGTCAGTTTGTGCTTCTAGATGAAAAGGATATTTATGACTCTGTCTACTTTCTGCCATA
Organism: Rhizomys pruinosus; assembly: GCA_009823505.1. NCBI lineage: Eukaryota > Metazoa > Chordata > Mammalia > Rodentia > Spalacidae > Rhizomys > Rhizomys pruinosus. The sequence continues at coordinate 2,643,314 of VZQC01015508.1, forward strand.
ACCCCCCAGTCCCAGGCTCCTTGCCTACGCACTACATCCTTTACTCTGGTGTTCGGCTGATCATTCTGTTCACATGCAGGACTTTCTGTGACTGAGCCTCTGAAGGACTGTTGAAGGCTAGCTCACTTGTGTCTACTTTTGTTGCACCTGTCAGGATATTGCACAAAGTTGTTCCACAGACTTTCAGTGATCTTACATAGCTTGTCCAGGCAATAGCAATGAAGGAGGTGCCCCGTTCACTTCTGTGGTGAGCTGCTCTTGGATCTCAGCTTCTGCACCACTCTTCTGCTTATATCTGAAAAGCATGGCCTATGATGGCCCTCTCTCTGTGCATACTGTATTCAGCCTCTGATTGTGCTTATACAGCTTGGAATTTGCAGCTATCAAGGTACTCAGCCATGACAGCATTCCCCTGGCAGCTAGAGCTGACCTGGGCTGGCACTAACAGTGTGGTATGTCTAGAAACCAGTGACATAGCTGCTTCTTTGTGGAGAAATTTGCACCTGGACTTATTTCTAGTTTCTTTGCGGATTCACTTGTAGAACAGAATCCATTGGGGTTTTTTTTTAATCTCAACTCTTTTTCATCCAGTAGTACCAACATTGCTTCTAATTTCCCATCTTACCTAGAAATCAGCTTTTGCTTTTTCTTTTCTGAAGAGAAGATTTGAGACAGTCAGATCCAAAAAAAAAAAAATGATTTCAATAAAAAATGAACAGTACTAGAAAAAGCCACCATAGATACATAGGAGAGGCAAAGAGTAGTGTGTATTCTGGGTTTAACTCCACAAAAACCCAAATGACCAGGAAGAGGATCTTGAAAAGGAAAAATAGAAAGATGTTTTGGGATAAGGTGGCTGCATGTCCTAAATATCAGCTAGACATCTAGACATTATCTCTAGACCTTCTGGAGGGCACCAACATATTTGCCCAGGGAGTGGGTAGAGCTAATGTTAAGAAAGATTAGGCTGGAAGAATGAGCTAAAGGGAAATAGTGGAGAAGGAAAAAGGAGACCAAACAATTAAATGTAGTGTCAATTTATGTACACATAAATTGAGTATAATCTAAGTTTAGTTGATGGCCATAAAAATAAAGACAAAGGGACAGAAACCAGACACTATTCAAAAGACTCAATGTGGGATTCATTTGAAAATAAAAATATGAAGAAGCATTGGCATTATTAGAAAAACTATGCTATTATAAAATGAAGAAAACTTGTCAACCATCTGTGCTCTGTCTCAACCTGGGAACATATTAAAATGTTCAAAATGGACTTACATATCTATGGAAGGCAGAAGGGGAACAAGATGTAAAAACTATTTGGTTTAAGATAGGAAATAAGAAATGCAGAGTCCTCGCATTAGGTGTCGGTTGAAACCTGGGGTTGGTTTTCCTTCTTGAAATCAGGTGTCAAAGTCACAAGTGACTTTCATTTCAACTTCATATTTTGAATTCCATTCAATATGAAGACTTGGCAAAAGCTTTTTACAAAGTTAAAAACTATAATCACTACGGCTTCCTCTTGCACATACGCTAATTTACCCTATGACATTTATTTTATAATTAGGTTTGCAAGTCTATCACTTTAAAGGTTGACTATTTTTCTCTAAGGCTGTTGCTTAAAAGATTTGTTTAGCAGAGAATTCTTATTTAAAATAAAGTTTTACCTTGAATGATAGTAAGTCACAGAAAACAGCTGTCCTGCCTGGTTTGGAGAGAAGCCTGAGTAGTGAGTTTGGGGTGCTTCTCCTTCCTAATTTCTCTGTGGTCCTGGAGAACTTATACTCATGTATAATCCATGGGTCAACAGTATTTGTCTTAGCTCATAGTATGTTAAGAATTCAAGTTCTTAACCACTGGAATTAATTTTTTTTAATTCTTAGATAATTTGATGATCTTAACAATTTAGTTAGTCCAGTGATTTTAGGTGTACAGAAATCATATGAAAACAATGCTAAAATGCTGATCTTGGCATATCAATAGGTCCAGAGTTGGTATGAGATGTTGCATGTTTGCCAAACTCCCAAGGGACTCTGATACTGTTGGCCCTTTAACTACATGTGCAAAAGAAGCTAGAGTAGCTGGGCATGGAGGCACATGTCTTTAATCCCAGCACTCACAAGGCAGATGGATCTCTGTAAATTGAGGCCAGTTTGTACTATATAGCAAGTTCTAAGGCCAGCCAGGGTTACTAGTCAGACTCCTCTCTCTCTCTCTCTCTCTCTCTCTCTCTCTCTATCTATATATTATATATATAATATATATATTATATATATATATATGATAGGAAAAATAAGAAATGCAGAGTCCTCACATTCAGTTGTCAGTTGAAACCTGGGGCTGGTTTTCCTTCTTGAAAATTTTTTATTACATTTAAAAAAAAAAAAGAGGAGAGAGAGAGAGAGAGAGAGAGAGAGAGAGAGAACTTGGGCAGTGCGATTCCAACATTAGCAGAAATCAGAACCACCTGAAGGTTTGTTCAAACATATTATGCCCCATCTCAAAGTGTCCCATTCAGCAGGTAGGACCTGAGAATTTGTATAGCTAGCAAGTTCCCAAAGAATACTGATCCTGTTTCTCCAGGGAATGTGATATGGGAACTCGAGCAATTCACTCATAATTAGGATAAAGCTGACACTTTAATGTGCAGAAGCACATTTATCTATTATTTATGTATTTATTGAGTAAAAAGGAATAAAATGCAAGAAGAAAAGTCCATCCCCCGGGGATCTTAGAATCTAGCTCAAAATATAGAAAACAAATATTTCATGTAATAATAAATACTAAAATAGAGGCCATGTGCCAGGAGCTAAGATGAGCCATTGCATCACCTTAGTGGGCTGGGTGTGGGAGGAGAGTAAGGAGGGAGTCGTGGGGTTGTCTTAAAACTTGAGCAGAATTTGAAAGTGGTCTGACTGTGTAAATGATCTATAATCTATGTAAGATCCATGAGATTCTGATAATAGCCACAGACTTTCTGCTCAATCCTGCTTTTATAATTACAAATAACCTGACTGAGGTGACTAGGGTGGGGAAGAGCTGGGAATCCAGAGATTTTCAAGGGAGTATGGGAAGGATATGGATGAACCTGGGGAAAACTCCCTCTACCTGTGAAGAATGGGCTGGAATCACACCTCAATCCAGGGTAAAGGGAAGTTCCTGTGGTCTGCTTTAGCAAAAAAACATCCTCACAGCTCTTCTCTGAGAGAAACTGAGTTCTTAAGCCCCACCACTGAGGGATCTGCCTTCTTCCGTGGACCCATAGATGGAATTGGAGAGAAGGCTTTTGGACATAAAGGACTGGAACCCAAACAAGTCATTTTAGATAGAAAAAGAAAATGGACTGGTTCATTTGGTTATACTATTTAGAGATAGTTCCAGAGGAATCCATAGATTCTACAGCTGTAAGGGTTTACCAGGTTTCTGTATTTAATTTGGCAATGTTTATTGCAGGTGGTTTTATCTAAGAAGGCTCTTCCAATGTGGGGACAGGATGAGAACCCCTTAGGCAACTCTGGGCCTCGATCTCATCCTCATTATGACACTGGAGAAAAAGTGATTTTCTTTCTCCGATGTTCTAAAAAAAAAAATCTCAAAGAGAGACTGCCTTGCTCTTCGGTGATTAGGAAATTGGAATATGCGACTGCTCAGGTCAGCTTGCCTGTCCACTCAACTTCCCGAACCAAAGACTGGGACAGGAAATTGTATCAGGATATTCTTACTGGAAGAAGATTGAGAAAATGCTAGTTAATCAAAAGGCAACAAGGAAAGAACAGGGGCTTTCCACAACCTCAAAATCCACACTTGTGGATTCAGAGTATCGCATTCTCACAAAGAAAATGAGCTAAGAAGTTACTTCTCAATGTGTGCTGGGCATTTATCTAAAATCAGATTTGGAGTTCCCTGAAGGAAAGCTGAAGTCCTCTACTCATAATGCAGCATGAAACACATTCTCCAGGAAATGTGGATCATTCCTGGTTTTATGTATGTGAGAAATATGTTCAGGAAGTGTAAATTATAAAGAGAACCTGCCTGAAACAGTTTTGGAGAAGATCAACTACTAATACTTGTAAAATGGTTTCTTTGTGAGTGTGTGTGTGTCTGTGTGTGTGTGTGTGTGTGTGTGTGTGTATAACTTGTGGTTTTCTCTTTTCACTGTGTGGGTCCTGGGGAGAGACCTCCAGTCATTAGTGTTGGCAGCAAGCACCTTCACCCACTGAGTCATCTCTTGGTTCTGTAGAGCACTCTCTGTGATGTTAATCTTCCAGGGGGAGTCACTGAAGCACCCTGAACCAACTCCCCAGTCACAGACTAGGTGCTTAGTAAATAGTAAGCTTTAAGATTAATGATGATTCTTATTCCTGACAATCCTAGCTTTCTGAAGAATGCTGAAATGCAGGAAGATAATTCTCACCCTGGTATACAATTAAAAGAAAAGCATTTGAGGATGCTGAGTCACTCACCATCCTCCCCCATGGTATGTCTTGTTATGTCTGATGTGATGGTCAGTGACCGCACACACTAGCAGCATTGCTTCTTCTTTTTTTTTTCTCTTTTGTTTTTTACTAAGATCTCAAGTTTTATGCTTAAAGTACAATTTCTCAGGACTTACTATGTATTTCTGGTTATTCTTTCCTTTTAGATGTTTAAGGCCACACAGTCAGCCCAGATTAACCAAGGTTTTTGTTTTCTCAAGGTCAGTTGAGGATCTGGTCCTCAAGGGTCACTCAGGCTCTTTTTGGCTTTTCAATGGCCAGTTCCATCCACTTGAGGACAAAGTCAGGTCTTGCTAGACCAGGCTTCCCTTTCTGAAACATGAGTAGACTTTCCTTTTTATTGACTAGACACTGGCTGAAGTCCCATTAGTGGATCTCCAAGACCTCCCTGCACAGGAAGACTGGTGACTCACATTTGCAGGACATTTCAAGAGATACTCCCATGCATAGTCCCCTGAGACTTAGTTGACCTCTGAGGGCAAGGAACAAAGTTAATCCTTAAGACCCTCAGCCAAATTGGTATGGACATTAAGTATGGTCGATCCAGAAAGGCTAAGTTACACAAACATGATACTCTTAACTACTTTATAATATTTTAGAAAATCCTTGGACAAAAGCTCAAGCAACCTTGTATAAGAAATACTAAGAAGCACTCCCATAAAATAAAAACTGTGCTTAGACATAATGTCATGACAAACTAGTTTTTTTCCACATTCCTTTGATCTTATATTACATTAAAGTATACATACATATCCTTCATACATATACCAAAACTTCCTAACTCTGAAAATAAATGGTAGCTTTGTTCAAGAACCTATTAAGGGATTCACAATATAAGAGCACAGTTGTTTTCAGATCACATTAACGTTGCTCAGTTTGCCTTACAACTAGGTAATTGGCACTAGCATCCACAGATGAGGGATACCATTCGTTATTAGTTTTTCTGGGACTGTGTTACTTCACTTAGCATGATATCTTCTAGCTCTGTCCATTTACCTGCAAACTTCATGATGTCATCTTCCTTTACTGCTGCATAGAACTCCATTGTGTAGATGTACCACATTTTCTCTATCTATTCATCAGTTAAGGGGCACTTGGGTTGGTTCCAGCTCTTTACAATTATGAAGAGAGCTGCAATAAACATGGCTGTGCATGTATCTCTGCAGTAAGATGAGTCTCCAGGGTATATACCAGGAGAGGTATGACTGGGTCTGGTGGACAGCTCATTTTGAGTCTTCCAAGTGTTCTCCACACTGCTTTCCATAGTGGCTGTACTAGTTTACATTCCCAACAGCAGTGGATGACTGTTCCCCTTTCCGCACAACCTCTCCAGCACTTGGTATCATTTGTTTTCTTCATCCTAGCCAGACTTATTGAAGGGAGCTATATCTTAAAGTGGTTTTAATCTGTATTTCCTTAATTATTAGCGTTGTTGAACACTTAAGATGTTTCTCAGCCATCTCTAATTCCTCTCTTGTGAAGTCTCTGTTCAGCTCTTTGCTCCATCTTTTGAGTGAGTCATTTGTTTTCTTTCTTCTTTGTTTTTTGAGTAGTTTATATATTCTGGAAATCAATGCTTTGTCAGATGTATCTGTGGTGAAGGTTTCCTCCCACTCTGTGGGTTTTCTCTTCACTTCCTTGATTGTTTCTTTTGATGTACAGAAGCTTTTGAGTTTAATGAGGTCCCATTTGTCAACTGTCAATCTTATTTCTTGTGCAGCTGCTGTCTGATTTAGGAAGTCTTTTCCTATGCCTATGTCTTGTAGTCTTTTGCCAACTTTTTCTTCTATCACCTTCAGAGTTTTTGGTTTCACGTTGAGGTCTTTGATCCACCTGGAGTTGACTTTTGTACAGGGCAAGAAGTAGGGGTTTAACTTCATTCTTCTACAAGTGGTGATCCAGTTTTGCCAACACCACTTGCTGAAGATGTCTTTCCTCCATTGTGTCTCCTTGGCCCCCTTGTCAAATATGAGGTGGCTAAAATTGTATGTGCTCAAGTTTGGATCTTCAGTTTTGTCCCATTGTTCAACAGGTCTGTTTTTGTGCCAGTACCAAGCTGTTTTTATGACTATAGCCCTGTAGTATAGTTTGAAGTCTGGCATAGAGATCCCCCCTGTATAGCTCTTTTTGCTCAGGGTTACTTTGTCTATTCAGGGTCTTTTGTTTTTCCATATAAAATTAAGAACATTTTTTCCAAGCCTTTGAAGAAACTCTTAGGGATATTAATTGGGATTGCATTGAATCTGTAAGTTAATTTGGGTAGAATGGACATTTTTACTATATTAATTTTTCCAATTCATGAACATGGGAGGTCTTTCCAACTTCTGATGTCTTCTTCAAGTTCCTTCTTCAAGGGTTTAAAAAAATTTGTAGAGATATTTGGCATCTTTGGTCCTAGGTATTTTATTGTTTTTGAGGCTATTGTGAGTGAGAAAGTCTCCTTGTATTCCTTCTTCTGTTGCTTGTTGTTGGTGGAAAGAAATGCTACTGATTTTTCTAGGTTAATTTTGTATCCTGCCATTTTACTGAAACTCTTAATTGTTTCTAGGAGTTTTTTGGTATAGTTTTTAGAATCTCTTAGTTAAACAATCATATCAGCAAAAAGGGATAGCTTGACTTCTTTTCCAATTAGTACTCCTTTAATTTTGTTTTCTTGCCTTATTGTCCTAGCAAGTATTTCAAGCACTATATTGAAGAGGAATGGTGACAGGGGGCAGCCTTGCCAAGTTCCTACCTTTAAAGGGAATGCTTCTGTCATTTCCCCATTTAGGATGATATTGGCTGTGGGTTTCCTGTATATGGCTTTGATTACATTGAGGAATGATCCCTCCAGTCCAATTCCCTCTAGGACTAAGCATGAAGGGATGCTGGATTTTTTCAAAGGCTTTTTCTGCATCAATTGAGATGATCGTGTAGTTTTTGTCTTTCAGTCCGTTTATGTGTTTTATAATATTTATTGATTTTCGTATGCTGAACCATCCCTGCATCTCTGATATAAATCCAACTTGGTCATGATGGATGATCTTCTTTATATGGGTCTGTTTGCGGTTTGCAAGTATTTTGTTGAGAATTTTTGCATCTGTGTTCATTAATAAGATGGGTCTATAGTTCTCTCTTTTTGGTTGTATCTTTTCCTGGCTTTGATATTAGAGTGATGCTGGCTTCATAGAAGGAATTTGGGAGATTTCCCTCTGCTTGTAAACTTGGAACAATTTGAGTAATAATGGTTGTCTTTTTGAAATGTTTTATAGAATTCTGCTGTGAAACCATCTGGGCCTGGACTTTTTTTAGTTGAGAGGTTTCTTATTACATCTTCAATTTCTTCATATATCATGGGTCTGTTTACGCTGTCGAGCTCTTCTTGTTATTGAGCTTTGGTTATTCCCAGGATTTCATGTATTCATCCATTTCTCCTAGGTTTTCAAACTTTGTAGAGTATAGGTTTTTGAAGTCTTCCCATATGATTGTCTGGATCTTTTCATTGTTGTGATATTTCCCCTTTCATAATGGATTGTATTGATTTGGAGTTGTTCCTTCTTTCTTTTGGTTAACTGGGATAGAGGTCTATCTTGTTTATTCTTTCAAAGAACCAACTTTTGGATTCATTGATTTTTTTGTATTGTTTTCTTTGTTTCTATTTCATTGATTTCTGCTCTGATTTTTGTCATTTCTTCCTGTCTGTTGCATTTAGGGTTCATCTGTTGTTGTTTCTCAAGTGCTTTTAGCTGCCGTGTTAGATCGTTCACTTGTGCTCTTTCTGTTTTTCTAATGTAGACACCCAGGGAGATAAACTTACCTTTTAGGACTGCTTTTAAAGTATCCCATAGATTTTGTTGTGTTGTATTGTGACAGCATGGAATAGCCGAGAAGATAGGCCTGAAGGACAAAAGAAAGCCTGTGCTAGAGTTTCGCGAACTCACCCCCGTCCATCGAGCAAGGAAGGCTAGTTTCACTTCTTTACTTCCGCATATTAACATGATAATTAGGGACTATGCTAGGAAGGGAAGGGATTGGATCAATTAGGGACTTGTAAATTAAGCCTCCTAAAAGGACCAATTAGGAAGAGACACATACCCCAGTAGGGAAGCCGGCACGGCTTATAAACCTCTGTAAACCTGCAATAAAGTGAGCTTGAGCTGTAACATCCTGACTCGACTCCCTGTCATGGTTACTTTTGGTTCGGCAGTGCACTTAACTCTCCCCAGCCCCACTCCGTCGTGGGCCGACAGAGTGAAGATCTTTGGCAGCGAGGAAACTGGAGCGGGTGGTCTTTGCCTACCACCTCTCTACGACCCCCGCATCTGGCGCCCAATGTGGGGCTCGAAGACCCCCCCCAAGACCCTAACAGCTAGCAATACGGCTGGGGCCAATCGGTCTTTCGGGTGAGTCCCCGCGATGGGAAACGCAACAGGAAAAAATAAGGACCCAGCGATTAAAGCGCTGAGATTGATGTTAAAATCCAGAGGGTTAGAACTGACCGATGTGGTCGCGGAGTCTGCCTGGGACCACGTCCTCTTTCTGGCCCCCTGGGTAAGAGGGGCCAACCTTTTCTTCTGGGAAGTTTGGGGGCAAATAGAAAAGCTGGCAAGAGAAAGAGAAAGGACTCTTGAAGCAGAACCCCTTTGGGCTTTTACCCCATGATTGTGGCACTTACTTAAAGCCACTTTTCACCCCGACTCCCTTCCACCTCCTGGGGGTGGAATTTCAGCTTCGGAAGAGGTTGAGAGATCCCCTGGTCTTGGGGAGGAGGATACGGCCTGGGACGCCTTCGCAACCAAATGGGTGGTAGACAAGGGATCGACCCCTGAGTGTCCAGACTCCACGGGCCCCATCCCTTCCCCCTACTCGGCTTTGAGGCAGGAGGCCAGAGAGACAGAACAACGCTTCTCTGAGGAACTCTCCCCACCACTGGCTTACGCTGAGGTGTGAAAAGGGGGGGGGTCACTCCTAAATTAGTTCAAGCCTTTCCAGTTAATGTCAATCCCACCCCTGTCTGACCCTTGGACTGGTACCCCTGGGAGGCCAAGGACCTAAAAGAACTCAAAAAGGCTGTGGCAGAGGATGGTCCCAACTCCCCATGGGCGACCACCCTCCTACAGGATGTCGCCTATCATCCCTGTGTGCCAAAGGACTGGATGGATGCCGCCAAAGCGGTACTTCCTAATCCCATCTTTATTAGATGGGTCACTCTATTCCAGGAGGAATGCAGGGAACAGGCTGAAGCCAATGCTGCTGCTAACCCCCAGTAGCCATCACTTGGAGAATGCTGGTAGGAACCCAAACTGGGTATACTACCAGGCTTGAACAATCTCGGGTACAGATTCCCCAATATAGGGAACAAGTCCGAGTCTGCGGACTTCGGGCGTGGGCTAAGCTAGACACCGGGCCCATGGAAAACCCCATGGCAGGGCTGCAGCAGAGGTCAGAGGAGGATTTACCATCATTCATCGACAGGGTAGAGAGGAGCATAAAGCGTAAGTTGCTCCCTGGGGACATAAGAGATCGATTCATTAAGCTGACCGTTTGGGAATGTATGAATGGTGACCATAGACAGGCCTGTGCTGGCCTCAGGGACCAGACAATGCATTCCTGGATAATAGCCACCCAGGACGTGGGAACTCAATCTCACAAAGTTCAAGCCCTCAAGGTGGCTTTGGCCCAAGCTTTATCTCTCCAAAAGGAAGCAAAGACCACAGAGAGGGCCGAATCAAGCGGGAAATGTTTTGCCTGCGGTAAGGAAGGTCACTTTCGCAGGGAATGCGATATGCCGCGAAAAGAAAGACCAGATAAAGGACAGAGAAATCAGGGATTGCCCCCCACTACTTGCCCTAGATGTAAGAAGGGGTATCACTGGAAACGTGACTGCCAGTCCAAGTACGATATCAATGGGAGGCTTTTAAACTAGAGAGGGGGCGTCCTCTAGCCCCATTACAACCAAGAAGGCAAGGCCCTGATATGGGCCCTATTAGACCAAATCCTTGCCCAGTCAACTGGACCGTTCCTCTATGTGACTTTACACGTCCTAAGACAGTCATCGCCATTGGAGGACAAAGTTTCAAATGCCTCTTGGATACGGGGGCCGATAGAATTGTCTTAAAAAAGGAAGAGGTTCCCAGCCATTGGGAGCTAGTCCCTAGACCTCACGTATCCGGAGTAGGAGGGACTTCCAAAGCTCAGGAAACCACCTCTTATCTCCCCTGGGTGGGGCCTGAGGGTGAACGAGGGCATATTTGCCCACTGGTAGTACAAGGACTAAAGGATAACTTGGACGGAAAAGACATAATGGCCCAGATGGATGTATTTCTTACCACCGACCACAACAGGCTCTTTGAAGACCCATTAGAGAGTATACCCGGCCCCTCAGACAGGGTTAGGAAAGATCTTGTTAAGGTGTACCCCCAAGTCTAAAGGCCACTGCCCCCCCACATTCCACCAATTATATGGAAACTGGCTAAACCGGTCTGAGTGGAGCAGTGGCCACTAACAAAACAAAAACTTGAGGCCCTACACAAGTTAATGGATGAACAATTAAAACTCATAGTAGGGCACATCCGCCCTACTATGAACCCCTGGAATACAAAACAAAACAAAAAAAAAAAAAACCCTCAGGCAAATGGAGGATGTTACAAGACTTGAGAAAAATAAACAACAGGATGGAGATCGCCGGGGCCCCCCTAAGGGGAATGCCCTGGGTTCCTGCAATACCCACTGAGTTCCATCTAGCAATAATAGACCTTAAGGATTGTTTTTTCTCCATCCCCCTCCATCCAGAAAAGACTGTCACACAATTCGCATTCTCTGTCCCTCAACTAACTTTGCCATGCCTGACCCCAAAGGTACGAGTGGGTGGTCCTTCCTCAGGGGATGGCAACAGTCTGGCCTTTTGCCAAAATTATCTGGCCACATCTAATGGAAGATATGGAGTGGGCATTAAATACCCACCCTCAGTTACCGCTAGCCCTGGAGGGATTCCTGGGTCGTCTGGACTGACATTTCGGCCCTTCTCCATGGGCCACACTCCTCCAATGACTACCCATTAACTTAGTAGCCAACAACCTCTTTTCAAAAAGATTCTGGCCGATGCCTTGTATGTTTTCACTGATGGAGGAAGAGGAGGGGGGCTTACATTGCCTATTCCCCAGGAAACCCTGATGTCCCAGTAAAGGTCCAGACCCAAGACGTACAAGGGTCCACACAATACAAGGAATTACTAGCAGCCACAATGGCCCTCCAGGACTTCACCCAACCCTTTACTCTTATATCTGATAGCCTATATGTGACAAATCTTCTGCCAGCTCTCCCCGGAGCACATATACGCCGGACAAAAACCCCCATATCAGCTCTCATGATACAAGCTCAGTCTCTTTTGGAGGGCCGGGCGAAGTCCATTTATGTCCAACATGTAAGGAGTCATTCTCACCTGCCCGGGTTCCTCGCCAAGGGGCATGCCATGGCAGATCGTTGCTTCGTTGCACTCTATTACGCTAATTCGGTTAGGCACGTACGTCTCGCCCGAGGACCAGGTACCGTGGAGCTCGCGGTTCGAACCGCATAGCAGAGGAGTTCGGACTACGAGCGGCGGTGAGAGTTGACACCATGAGAGATCAGCCAGGAGAAAGACTAGTCTACGCAACCGCCCATATACCGTCTCGGATCGCGAGTAACTTAAGACAAATGTTGTGGAACATTCGGTACAATACTACCAATAACTTTGTTAAACCTCTTTATCTCCAACTGTTCCCGACCCCATACTACGATATTTTAGCCACGCCAGACGGGAGCCCCCTCCCCCGGGAGTTAATCCATACTGAGGCTCCTCTTATACAAACACCCCCACATTCATTGGCATCGCTCAACCTAAAAAGAACTTTCCGTGATGTCACCCACTACCGGCCTTTGGGAAAACTCAAATTTGTCTTAGGGTGATCTCGCAAGTGTATCACCCCGGAAATGCGCGCATTTTGTCGGTGTCCACCTCGCTTAGATCAGCTATGTCGACTTGCAAAGGACAGCCACAGTGGCTTGGGCAGAAAAGGTACGAGCTAGCAACGGCAGCCATAGATATAAAGGTGAGCGGAACAGAAACTTCCATGCTTTACCACACACACTACTTTATGTTAACAGTTTTTTCCAACCCACTTGCGCACTACCTAAAAACAATGGGGAGGAGGAAAGTCGACGACAGGCATCAAGGCGAAAAGAAATCCCGCGAAGAGCCCCGCACACAATATGTGTAGTAGATCCCGCACAAACCACAGTCGCGACGACACAGAGGTATTCCTTATAACCCACAGGACAAGCGATCATTGAAAGAAATCACCAGACTTTAAAACAAACAAATACAAAAAACAAAACGGGGGAGAGGACTGGTACCGCAGACCTCACCTGCAGCTGGCAGGGGCATTATTAAACATAAATATTTTTTAAACTTTTTCCAAAAATGCTTACATTACAATAGATTTCAAAACCACTGGGGACAGTTACCCCAGACACCAGCAATACAGGTCCCGTGGAGAGATCCTCTAACCCAGCAATGGTGAGGACTGGACCCACTTATAACCACAGGCCAAGGATTCAGCTATATTATGCCAACAGACTCGAACACACCTATCTGGGTCCCGGCAAGAAACATCAAATATGACCTCCCAGAAACTTCTTAACCCCCAACCTAAGGATGAACTCATTAAGGTAAATCCCCTTGCTCTTACAGAAATGAATCTGATGCTCCTGGCCATCGGAATTCTACTCCTATGGCCCATGGGAAGGCTGAGTCATCAGACGAGTCACACAGGCCTCGCACCATCATCTGGTCAGTGGTGAACGTCGCTACTGGAAATATCGTCAAGGCTGTACTCTCCAAACCAATTTCCGCTCATTAGCAGATGGTTACTTAATGGACAATGGGAACAGTGCCAAAGGGAGGTGGATTTAGAGATAGACTAAATGCAGGGGCCTTTCCATTTCTAGACATAAAAGAGAGATAGGAACCGCCCGTGCCCTGGCGGGCATACTAGAAGTGGGAATCGCAGGCGCAGCTACTGGAGGAACAGCTCTACACTAACACAACAATCGCATGAGAGGCTCCGACAGCACTAGCTGAAGATAATAGGAAAGGTAGAAATAACTCTGAGCCACATGGGATGATAACACAAATGGGGGGGACACATGAAGGCATCATTGTATTCTTTAGCAGAGATGGTCCTTCAGAATAGAAGGGAGCTTGATCTCCTTGCACTAGAACAGGAGGGATATGCCAGGCGTTTAGGGGAAGAATGCTCTTTTATCAGACCACTTCTGGTGTAATTACAAAGAACTTTAGAGACTTATGGAAATAGCCTTGAAAGAAGAAAGATAGCTAATCAACCAGGATGGTTTGAATGGTTTCAAAACCCCGCCCCTGTGTTACTTTTTGACTTCATTGATAACGCAATGCCACTTCGACCCTTCTTTTTATTTCTTTTGCTTTGTTCCGGTAGGACCTTGCTTGCTCAACTGGTTGTTATAAGGTTCACTAGAAAACAGGCAGAAGAAGTCCAATTAATGGCCTTATGGGCAAAGTATGAGCCCCTCCCCCTCGTCAATACCTACAAAAAGCAGCATCAGACTCCAAAGATGGGTAAGGGCTTTTTGGGTCGGCCAACCTAAGACAGGGGGATAGCCAAAGCTGCTATCTACTAAGAGCTGAGCCCAGTAAAAGCACCAACCTAAGACAGGAGCTATGCCAAATAAAATAAAAAGGGGGAAATGACGGCATGGAATAGCCGAGAAGATAGGCCTGAAGGACAAAAGAAAGCCTGCGCTAGAGTTTCGCGAACTCACCCCTGCCCATCGAGCAAGGAAGGCTAGTTTCACTTCTTTACTTCTGCATACTAACATGATAATTAGGGACTATGCTAGGAAGGGAAGGGATTGGATCAATTAGGGACATGTAAATTAAGCCTCCTAAAAGGACCAATTAGGAAGAGACACATACCCCAATAGGGAAGCCGGCACGGCTTATAAACCTCTGTAAACCTGCAATAAAGTGAGCTTGAGCTGTAACACCCTGACTCGACTCCCTGTCATGGTTACTTTTGGTTCGGCAGTGCACTTACTCTCCCCAGCCCCACTCCGTCGCGGGCCGACAGAGTGAAGATCTTTGGTCGTGAGGAAACTGGAGAGGGTGGTCTTTGCCTACCACCTCTCTACGACCCCCGCAGTATTGTCATTGTCATTCAGTTCCAGGAATGCTTTTATTTCTTTCTTTATCTCTTCCTTGACCCATTCATTATTCAGGAGTGTGTTTAGTCTCCATGTGTTCTTGTAGGCAGTAGGGCTTATCCTGGTGTTGATATTGAGCTTTATTGTGCTGTGGTCTGATAGAATGCATGAAATTATTTCAATCTTTTTGTATTTTTGATGATTTTTTCTGTGTCTCACTATGTGGTTGATTTTTGAGAATGTTCCATGGGGTGCTGAGTAGAAAGTGTATTCTCTGGTATTAGGTTGTAATATTTGGTAGATGTCTGTGAGGTCCATTTGGTGTTATCATTCAGTTCAGATGTCTCTCTGTTTATTCTTTGTCCTGTTGACCTGTCCAAAGGGCTCAGTGGGGTACTGAAGTACCCTACTATGAGTGTGCTGGGGTTAATCTGTGCCTTGAGCTCCTGGAGAATTGTCTTTTTAAATTCTGGTGCACCAGAGTTTGGTGCATGTATATTCATGATTGTGAAGTTTTCATGGTCAATTGTTCCTTTGATAAAGATGTAATGGCCCTCTGTCTCTTCTGATTTCTTTTACTTTGAAGTCTATTTTGTCTGATATTAAAATAGCAGCACCTGTTTTCTTTTTGGTACTGTTTGCTTAGAATATTTTTCCATCCCTTCACCTTAAGTTGGTGCCTATCCTTGAGAGTGAGATGGGTTTCTTGTAGACAGCATATAGATGGGTTCTGTTTCCTAATCCAATCTGCCAGTCCATGTCTTTTGATTGGGAAGTTTAGTCCATTAATATTTAAGGTTATAACTGATAAATATGTGTTTCTTCCTTTCATCTTATTATCCATTTGCGTTTTTGGTCTAGGTTTCTACTCTGTAGTTATGCTTTTATTAATTTCTCTTTCTAGGTGCCTGGGGATAGTTGCTCTTTTCTTCTGTCCTTTGAATTGCTTCAAGTATTCTCTGAAGGGTTGGTTTTCCAAACATGGATTCTTTCATCTTGTTTACATCATGGAAGATTTTTCTCTCTCCTTCAAATATAATCAACATTTTTGCTGGGTATAGTAACCTGGGTTAGCAGCTATAGTCCTTTAACATGGGGAATGCTTTGGTCCATGTTCTTCTTGCTTTCATAGCTTGCACTGAGAAGTCAGCTGTAATTCTGATGGGTTTCCCCTTATATGTAACTTGTTTTTCTCTTGTGGCTTTCAGAATCTTTTCTTTGTTTTGGGCGTCTAGCGTTTTAACTATGATATGGCATGGGGAGTTTCTTTCTGATCTTGTCTGTTTGGAGTTCTGTGTGCTTCTTGTATTTGTATGGGTTTGTCTTTTTTAAGTTTGGGGAAATTTTCATCTATTATTCAGTTGGAGATCTGATCAATACCATTCTCTTTGGATTCTTCATCTTCCTCTATCCCTATGATGTGGAGTTTTGATCTTTTCATAGTTTCCCACAGTTCCTGGTTGTTCCACTTCTGTGTATTTTTAAATTTTTCATAATCTTTACTTGAGCTTTTTAGTTGTTCTGTGTTATCTTCCAGGTCTGATATTCTTTGTTCTGCTTCCTCCATTCTACTTCTGAGGCTTTTTCTGTTCCTTTCCTCTTGATTGGATGAGTGTTCAATTTCCTTTTTCATTTCATCTTGTGATTTCTTTGGTATTTCCACTTCCTCTTAGAGCTTCTCAATCTCTTCCTGTAGCTCCTTGCTTCGCTGGTTGGTTTCCTTTGTCAGTGTTTCCACTTCCTTCTGGAGTTTGTCATTCTCTCTCTCTAGGTCCTTCTTGAGTTTTTTATTCTCTCCCCTTAGTTCTCTGACTTGTTCTTTATATTCTTTTATTTCTTTGAATATGTCTGCAATTGTTCCTCTAAGATTTGTGTCCTGGGCCATCCCCAGGGGGATCCCACTGTATGAATCTCCCACAGGGCTGGTAGGGCTTGGTGTGGAATTATCCTGCACCTTTCCCATGTTGTCCCTTTGTCATGTCCCTGACATGTGGGTTTCTTTCCCTTTGCTTGTATTCCGATGCAAATACCAAATGCCTCTTCACTGTGCTGAAGGGTTGCTTTGCTTGCCTCTTTCAGATGCCTTTGTTTATTTTTGTTTGTTTGTTTTGTTTTTCTCCTTGTTTATGGAGTGTTGACTTGTCTAGGTTTCAGGCTATCAATTTTGTTTATATATTGGAAATCTAACTCACTCTTCCCTATCTGTTCTGAAGGTTCTCCGAAGAATCCACTTGGACACTCCCTCTGCAATTTCAGTTGGGGGAAGGGGTAGATATGCCTGGCTTAGCCCTTGGCCTAGTACTCTGTGCTTCAGGAGGTCCTGGGAAATCCCCTATCTAAGCTCTGTGCACTCAAATCTCACAGTGGCAACAAGCCCACCTTTTATACCAGCTTGCAGGGCGACTCCGCACCCACAGCCACACAAGACAATGATTTAATTATCCAACAAACCAATGAAATAATTAGCCAACAACCCAGTGACAGAATTATCCAACAATCTGCCTACTGAAGCATCCAGCTCCTACCTGTGCTTCAGGTGGTCCTGGGAAATCCTGGATCTAAGCTTGGTGCACTCAGTATTCCCCCTTCTGTGCCTAGTCTCTCTGCACTGTGTTATTCCAGGATCCATAAGTTATCTCACAGTGGCATCATTAAAGAGGATTTTGCTCCTCAAGAAAGACATGACAAGAAAGATAAGTGACATAGAAATTTGGGTGGGGATAGTGTAAGTGACCAAGGATTGATGAAGGACTCTTCCCCAATATCACAGTGGTCCTCCCCACCTTGGCTGGCTGCTCCACCTCTGCACCCACACTTAGATCCACTCTTTACAGATTTCACCAGAAACACAGAACTTGTCTCCCTCCTTTTGTCAGAAGCTTAACTGATCCCTTTCTTATCGTTGTTTCTCCTGGAATTTCCCCAAAGTCGCCTCTGGCACTCTGTGAGTCCTCTCTCCATTTCTCTCAATAAGACAGGTTTCTGTATCACAGCCATGAAATACAGATGTCTAGAATGAAGAAGCAAAGACATTTTGTCAGTAGATCCTTAAATTCTATTCAGCTTAGGAGAAGAAAAGGACATAGAAAGGAGGATCATACCTTGAGATCATTCAAATAAGTTGCCACCAAAGAATGGAGAAAAGAAGGAAGTCAGAATGTAGTGGGAAAACCCCAGATGGCTTCACAATGAAGTCTTAGGGTCTTCACTGGCTTCTGGGTGGAAGATGACCTTTGGAGGCCAATCTTGACACACAGGTCACTATTCAATGAAATCATCTCTGCCTGAGACCACCAGTGTTACTCTGGGTTGAGGTCCAAGATAATAGATCCAAAAGGCTGCATCAATCACTAACTAAACTGTGTTTCATTTTCCTACAAATGAAAATAGATTATCCATCTCCTGGTAGACAAAGTTTTCTGGTGAGTTACCTACTGTTCAGCCCTTGCTCTTTGTTATTTCGCTGCAATCCCATCTGTCATTCAAGGTCACTTTGTGGCATGGTTCCATTCCCTTCAGTGTCTTCCTCTGCTTTCGATGCTTGTTTGTGTTCCTACTGCTCGTCTTGAGTTTGGGTGCTGAAATGTCTTCACTTTTTCAAGACAGCAGCATCCCTGACCACTAAAGTCAGGTACAGTGTTATAATGAGACATATCTCTCAAATTATGACTTAAAAGTGACTGTGGATCTGAAACAGTCTGTGATATGCCAATGTCAACATCTTAGAAGATGAAATAAGGGTATTTTGTTTATTTGGGATGAAACAGAGCAGTTAAATATGAGCTCTGCACAGTGAATGCTGGGAAACGAGTTGCACCCGTGTCTCTCCTCCTGGTTCATTTTCTCCCCCTATTTCGCATTTACAGCTTTCCTGGCCCCCTCTCATTTGTTTGTCTACATTGATCCAACTGACTTACTGAGATAGCAGTAGCATTCCTTCGTTAGGTCCCCCTGGGTATAACAGCAGTTAAGAACTTAGTTTTTTTTTTTTAAATAAAGAAAATTATTGTTTAGATAACACTAGTCAGTAACTGTCACTGACCAAATCCTTGCATAAAAAAGGGCTGTTGGAAAATTATCCATATATATATATATATATATATATATATATATATATTCAGCCACTCTGCACCAAGGTTCTGGAAATACAGATTCAACTAACTGTGCATCAACTGTTCAAGGAAAAAGAAACATGCCTGCACTGAACATGTGCAGACTTATTTTCTTGTCATTACTCCTTAAACAATACAGTGGAGCAGATACTTACATAGCATTTATATTGTATGGGGCATTAGGAGTAATCCAGAGATGATATAAAGTATGCACAGGGGTGTGTGTGGATGGGTGTTACTCGAATGCTGCTCCATGTTATAAGGGGAGCTCCAAGATTCAAAAGGAATAAGAAAAGGTAGTCCAAAAAATAACCATGTGCTAATTTCTCAAATAGACAGTTTATCATTCTATAACTTTGACTTGAAATTTCCATAATCATTACAAATTAAGCAAAAAGAAAATTTAGGCTGGGTGTGGTGGTATGTGCCTATAATCTCAGTATGCAGGAGGCTGAGGTTGAGGCAAGAAGATCTGGAGTTCAGGGCCAGCCTGGGTTAATGATGAGACTCTGACAGCTAACGGAGTGGTTGGACCCATAATCCAGGTTATAGTGAGACTGTCAAGGAGTGGGGAAAGAAGGAGAAGGAGGAAGAGGGAGAGAGGGAGAGGGGAGGGAGGGAGGGAGGGAAGGAGGGAAGGAGGGAGAGAAGGAGGGAGAAGGAGGAAGAGGAGGGATATAACCCACAATGAATGGGGATATAATTTCCCTCTAAATCTATGATTGGTAAAGATTATTAGGGTCAGACATGCATATATGTTTACTTTGCACATACAAAACACACGGGTTTTATACTGCACATAGAAGAACCCTCGGGAGAACTGGTTCTTAGAATGCAGGTCCCTATCTATGCCCAGGCACTCTGCTTCAGTAGGTGAAGCAGATTAACCCACCCCAGGATGCAGCCGGTAGAGAGGCCAAGTTCTGCTTAGTTGTTTCTGCAGCAAGAAGCTCATAGAGCCCAATGCTCTTTCCAGAGACAGAGTCTCCCTAGCTGCTCTGGAACACACTGTGCAGAACAGGCCGGCCTGAATCTCACAGATATCCACCTGCCTCTGCCTCCCAAGTGTAAAGGCATGTTCCACCATGCCCAGTGGCTTCCTAACTTTTGAAGGCAATCCTCCTGCTGGTTCTGATGAAGCCACCAGCCCTTGCCCACCTTCTGTGCCCAACTCTTCTTGTCTCTCTGCCTCTCCCCTACTGTCCCTCCCTGGAGCCATGGGACATTACCTTCTGCTGGATTCATTACTGCATTGTGGAGCAGGGTTGCCATACTCCCAGCTATCCCTGTAAAACGAAAAATTACCCTCTGACACCTGGTGTTCTAGGAAGCTCCTGGAACTTACATTCAGATGAGCTCTGGACTGAGCTTTCTAACATTCAAAATTGTCTAGCAGCTCAGCGCAAAGGAGCACAGGTTTTAAAATCCCCAAGTGATGGTGGAAATGGGGAATAGAAATTGGAAACTGACAGAACATTGTTACTCATGCCCAAACCTTCAGAGACCCCTTTTCTTTCTTGTAAATCAATGCTGGGAAAAGGTTAGAGCTTCTAGTGTTGGAGGGCTCCCATAAACCAAACTTCAGGGCTTTTCCCATTGCCTGGATTTTTAATTCTCTTTTGCCCTTTGTACAGATTAGCTCTCTGTGTGTGTGCCCTTAGAAAATGGGCAGAAATGAGGAAGAACATGGATTTTTTTTTTAATGTGTATGAATGTAGGTTTGTGCACCCGTGTCCTGCAATGCCGCAGGGGTCAGAAGAGGGCGTCGGATTCCCCTGGAACTGGAGTTAAAGACGGTTCTCAGCTGCCATGTGGGTGCTGGCAATAGAACCCGGGTCCTCTGTAAGAGCAGTCGCCACTCTTAACCACTGAGCCATCTCTCCAGCCCCAAAACTTGGATTTTTAAAGTCAGTTAGCATTGGTACTAATCCAGTCCTACCCTTAAGCTAATTGGGATTCTAATCCCTTATCCTTCTTATATCTGCCTTTGCCTCAGCTCCGTCTTCATCAGGGTACACTTCCTCATTCCTTAGCGGCCATGTGACTAATTTTATGTAAGTACAAGCGTTCCCATGAAGTGCTAAGCTTAAGACTAACTGCCTTCATGTGCCCCAGTTACCAGTTTCCTTCCTTCTCCCACCATGGGAAGCATATGTATGCAATGGAGAGACCCCACTTGAATGTAAGTGAGTGTAGCTAACCTCCTGAAAAAAAAAAAAATGCTTCTGTTGTATGCCACTAAATCTGTGGTCATTTGTTAACAGGCATTATGGCAGGACTAACTAACTTAACTGTCTTTTGGTTTCTGAACTTGAGAGTAAGGAGCCCAAATTGTGGCCTTTTTATAGGAGTTTGGGGGAGAAGAAACAAGAATACACATGAGGGGCTAAGCCTGAACCGCCAGTACTTTTCTGTTGTCCTCACTGCTGTGTGGGAAGTCTAGGTTCCCAATCTTTAATCAGTGTGAGCTGTAGCTTTCTCAACTGCTAAGTGGAAAGAGATGGGGTTGAGATGGGAAATCAAAAACAAATTAAGAAGTGCTACGCGAATAAGAGTCCGCCATTTCCATCACTTTCAGAGAGGACAGTGTCCCAAAGCCGTGCTGAAGGGGCCCAGGAAGAGGAGACGCAGCCGCTGCCTCTTCAAAAGCTCAAATTGGGAAATATCTGTGTGACCGAGTGGCCTCTGCCATCAGCTTAGCAAGGGAAGACAAAGGGTTTCCTTCCAGGAATTGATGATAACGCCTCAAACAAAGAGCCAAAGGCAAAACGAGCGTTCGTCAGAAACCTCAGTCCAAAAGGAAATGGTTTTTAATCCTGGAATAAATCCAGCATCCTGGCATTTTACTGCTATTTTAATGTAGTTCTTACAATTCATTTCACACTTTTTTCCCCTTCCTACAGTTTCCTGGGAGGGTTGTAGGGCTATCACCATGACATTGTCAGAAAAGGTTGTGTCTGATCCTCCCTCCATGAGGGAGGAAGGCTGTGTTACCAAAAAGCTTTCATTAGGGTTCTCTCCAGGGGTGAAGACAAAGGCCACATCCAGACAGGTGCAGAGCCCGACTCAGCTTTGTTTCTCTGGGGCCGGGCTGAAGCTCGGTGTTATCAGAGCTTTTCAGATGTGCGCCTCTCAAAGTCCAGGATGTGTAAAGGACGAAAATTTAACCTTGCCTTTAATAGGAGTCCAGGAAACGGAAGAGTAGTAGAGACAGCCTGGCCAGTCTTCGCTGGTGCCCAAATCGGAGTTTCACCCATTTGCAGTCTTCACGCCATGCAACCACATGCTCCAGAGTTAACCCCAGGGCTTGCAAAGAAGGGTAGAGGCAAAAGGCATCTTTAACTAAATGTTACAATCACTTTGATTTGGGCAATGTAGTAGACGTTTTTATGTGCATTTATTAGTCGTAATTTATGTATTGGAGCGGGGCATGGGTCGTGGCACACGTTATAGCATGTGTGTGGTAGTCAGGAGACAAATTGTGGGGCAATTCTTTTCTTCGATGTACATTCTAGGTATCAAACTTCCAGATCATCAAGCACCATTTGTGGAACCATCTCTCCAGTCCATTTTCTTAAATAATAAGAAAAAAATGTGAATGGTATTTTTCTAGAGAAAAAAATTATTTTTCAGATTTTTATATTTTCTCAAATGACCTATAACCTCTCTTCCAAAAGATAGGAACTAATGATTCAGAGGGACACTAGTTGGATTTAAGCAACTGGGGTAATTAGCTAAATTTAAGTGTTAATGAGAATATTTTGTCTCTATACAAGTAATGATTTTTGTGGTTGTCATTTCCAACGAAAGCTGTCGATAGGGAAATCTGTTATCCATTGTTTTTCAAGACCCGCCTGATACCTTCTCAAATATATTTGGTCTTCAGGTCCAACTCGAACCATTAACTCTCTAATCCCTAAAGCTGTTCCCCAGACTTAAATGCTGGTCTTCAGATACTGTGAGGTCAAATGGAAGCTTTCGGCGGTTTTCTGCATCATCAGTGCTTTCATTAAATAGCTCATTATTTATCCCAACGTGCTGATAAGGTGGATTCTCCATAAACAGTTGCTACAGAGCAAAGGGCCAATAAACTCATGGCTGTCTCCACTCTGATGCTCTGTTTGTGCATACAACTTCTGCTCTGTGTCCTCCGTCCAGTCCTTCCTGGTGTAAATAAGGTTGGCGCCTCTTCCAGAGATCCCAAGGGTAGGCTCCTACTGGTGCCAGGCACTCATTACAGTAAGCAGCGTCTGTTACCAGCCTCGGAGCAGAAGGCAAGAATAATGATCGCAGCTCTCCACACCAGTGGCCTCCCCGACCTAGTTACTTAGTTTTAATTAAGATGGCAACACAACACCTTCCATCTCCTTCAGGGGTTGGCGTGCTCCAATTTGAAGGGGCCGTACAAGATAGCTCTGTGCACCCAGATCTTTGCATCTAAAGATAGAAGGCAGTGGCTCAGTCTCTGTTTTCTTGTTGGTGGCATTAGGGAAGGCAGGATGGCAGGTGCCTGGTACAGAGGGCTTTCCAGGAGATGGCAGTGCACTCTAAGGCAGGCTGTGCCTGCCTTCTGGATCATCCAAAGAATATTGTAATTGAGATGTAACATGATAATGCATTCCAGACCACACAGCTGTGAGAGTGTCACCTCAGAATGCTTCTTACCAGTTTCAAAGTCATTGTAACCAGGGTAGGGAGATGGCGGTGTGTGGGGGCACAGGGTTGAAGTAGGAGGGGGCTCAGGGAGACGAATCAGATAGGGACACTTGGCTTCCCTGTGAGTGGAGTTTCAATACTGGAAGGGCAGCAGTTACCTTATACATAGTTACAACTCCTCCCTGATTCACCTCTGAAGGCTAATAAAAGGAAACAAGGACTCTTGTGTTATCTGCATTTTAATTCTAGGTTTATAAGAAATATTTCATTACCCCAATTCAGAAACTAAGCGTCTTTCCTTTTTATTAATTGAAAGGTCTCTTTGTCCAGAGTGAAGAGCATAGTGAATCTGTCTTTCCCATGAGAGGTAGGAAAGGGTATGGTGACCACTGGTGATGAGGGGATGAAGACCCTGCCTGTAAGGTACCCCAAAGATCGCATTCTCTCTGTCTACATTGCAGGGAGACAGCCTGTGCCTACCAGTCCCAATGCTGCCAGTGACCTGTCCGGAGCTCGGCACAGGGAGAGAGATAAGGCGGGCAGGCAAAGACCTTTCCCTGGAATTGGGCTATTGGCAAAGATTCAAGGATAAGAGTGAATGAGCCTGGCAAGAATGAGGATCCCAGGGAAAGGGGCAGTGCGATGGCACTTCCGTGTTTTCACATAGCCTACCGGATAATTCACTGCTGGGGAGGCTGACTTCCTATTTTCAAACTTCTTATATTCATTCGTTTGTATATTTTTATTTGTAGCTCCTCAGGCTTTGTCAGAGAACCTCCTATGAAGGAGAGAACAAAGAGACTAGCCAAGTGGACTAGTTTGGGAACTCTGCAAAGGAAACTATTTAAAGAAAAAGAGACCAGCCTTTAAATGTCTTCACATTTTCCAGAGAATGTTGTAGGAACCACTTGCTTTCTGTCTTCCTTGACCCTCTCCCATGAAAATGTTCTTCTATGTTCTCCATAGATCTTTTTTTCTGGAAAACTTTTACTCCATACCCATACCTCTTTCTAAGAATAATCCATGCTTACAATGCACAAAGTAGTATTTGTATGCTTTACTGATCGCTCTCGAAATACATCTATCTTTTTCATGGCCATCTAATGCTTTATTTTATATACATGTTTACTTGTGTGTGTGCCCACACATGTGTTTAGTGTGGAGGCCTGAGGTTGATGTTAGATATGTCTTCATGGAGGCAAGATCTCTCATTCAAACCCAGAGCTCACCTATGTGACTGATTAGCCTGCTTGCTCTGGAGATTCCCATCTCTACCTTCTAAATTCTGAAATTACAGGTAGGTGGCCACACCCACCAGGCAAAAATGTTTTTAGTTAGAAAACAAAGCAAACTAACAAGTAATTCATGGAGGAAAGTTAGTTTTGAGTGCTAGGTGGTTTGTTTCCATGGTCCTCTGCCAAGAAACCCGTCATTCTTAACAGAAATCAGACTACTTTCTGGGTGAGTAGGAAGAGGCATGAGAAACAATTTTGCCAAGTACAGAAAAATGGTTGTTGATTAGAGTTAGTGGCAGCTCAAAGGAGCCCATCAATAATCAAATAATGGGGAATGGAACAACTACACAGAGAGGTGGGCATGCAGAGTAGAGCCCCCCCATGTAAGACAGGCAGAAAATGCAAACTTTTGAGTAAATATTCAAATGACCCAGAGGATTGCAGTGGAGACGCGGAGGAAAATGATTGGGAAAAACCTATGACATTATGGCAGCAGCAAGGCCCTATAAGGAAGGCAAATAGATCACAGAGGAAATGCACATTAGCTCTCTGCAGCCTACACTGTAGCAGGAGTCCCAGCACACACAGGCAAAGCTCTAGGACGAGAACTGGCACTTGTGACACTTCTCATCTGAGGGAGAAGGACGCGTGGTCCACCCTCAGCTATTTCTTCTTTCATTCATTTGTGAAGACCACTTCTGTTTCCCTCTTATAAGGTTGATGAATCCTTGCCATTAAATTATTTTCCAAAAATGGCTTTATAGTCAAGCCCTAATTCGAGACATCAAACATGTGCCTGATGCTCAAATATCCCAGGTAGTTCCTATTGACCATCTGGCAAGCGCGTTATATCATTAGCTATATTTAAACTCATAAATATCAGCCAGGAAGATTGAGGAGGTGCCAGGATAATACAAATTATTCATGGAAAATGGTGTTCCATTGTCCAAAAAGGCACAAACCTAAAAAAGCATCTTATTCAAAGCCAGTGAGTGCATGTGACAATGTTCCTACTTTCCATCAGAGAGAAGCACAGAGTGGGGTTCACCCAGGGGAACCCCCGATCACACAGCTACAGCATGTGGGCAAACCCATAGCTTCTGAATTCTTGGACATTGAGAAAGTCCAGTTTTCCAGGACAATGCAGGAAGCCTGGTGGGCAGGATACAGAGACAGTTTTGCAGCAAGCACATCACTCATCTAGGTTTACTTATGTTTCCTGTCGGTGATCTTTGCATTGTGTCAACTTAACCGATCTGCAGAAAGCATTTCCCAGTTGTTTTCAAAACTCAGAGGCACAAGACCAGGAGAAACATCTGAAACGATCCAGTCCAAACATTAGCATTTTAGTCACGGAGCTCTTTGTTTTATAAAAAAAGTGCACTGAAACTTCATATCCTTGGGGTTGTTAGGTTGTAGGCAAGAAAAACTAATGAATTGGCCATAAGACAGGGGAATTTCCTAGTGAGGCATTAGTGCTTTCCTGATTGAAGGGGGAATGGAATCCTGAGGCTTAGGAAGCACAGGTAGGAACTGAAGTACAATGAATGAACTCTCCTTTCTTTTGTCCTAGTACTCAATGTTCCAAAGACAAAAATACAGAGAAAAAGAAATTGATTCTGCTTGAGTCACATGCTTGGCAATACCTGGGTAGTGAGAGGTCCTGGTAGACAGAGCCGGCAGCCCCTGTGGCTGGGAGTCAGGATAGCCGAGACCTCATTCAATTAGGAGGAAGTAATCCTGGATGGAAATTAGGCTGCTGCTAAAAATGAGAAATGGGTGCTGAGAGACCAAATGCCACACACACACACACACACACACACACACACACACACACACAGAGAGAGAGAGAGAGAGAGAGAGAGAGAGAGAGAGAATGCAGACACATTTTCATACATAAACATATACAGAGTACTCAGACACACACATACACACACAATACAAAGAATGCTTCAATAGGCACACATGGTGCTCAAACACATGCAAAGAGAGAGTGAGAGATTGCTTAGAAATACATACACACACGGAAGAGGAGGCATGGTAGAATGTAAGGGCTGCGGAGAGATTGGGGTGAATCATGACCAAGCATGTTGGTCAAATAGGAGTCCAGCAATATAGACTGGACTCCTATTTGACCAACATGCTTGTGCATACAAGCTTCTCCAACTGGACTATGGGAACCTTGGGTTGTTCAAAATTTGGACATAGATACTTGCAAATTGGTTTTACATGAATGTTGCTTACATTCATTGTTTATGCTTAATAATGTGACTCACTTCAAAAAAAAGCACCAGTTACCTAATTGTACGGCAAACTGAGTAACATCAATGTTATCTGAAAATAACTGTGCTATTATATTGTAGAATCCCTTAAAAAGTAAACAAATAAAAGAGAAAAAAGAAATACACACAATACACAGTGTTCAGAGTGGCACACAAAAAGTGTTCTCTCTCTTTCTCATACACATACACACACACATGCACATACACACACAGTGCTCAGATAACACAAATACACATGGACTGCTCAGATACATATACACACATATGTTGTTACCATATAAAAAACATGAAAGAAGTTAAGGAGGAAATAAGAGCAGGGGCAGAGCTCCTTATTCCTTGTAGCAGGGTCTGAGAGGATTTCATAAGCAGAAGGAAAACCACACCTGGTTCATCTTTTGGCAATTTGATGAAATTATATTTATTGATTCCCTAAAATTTAGGAGAATGAATCCTATGATTTCCTTCAAAAATCCTTTTCTTTTTCTTTTTCTTTTTAAGGCAGGTCTCACTGTGCAGTCTAGAATGGCCTTGAGTTCAGAATGCTCCTGGCTCAGCCTCCTTTGTACTGGGATTACTGGGGTGTGTCACCACACCTGGATACTCTAGGAATTCTTAATCATCATGCTTATATGTCAAATATTACCCTACCATCAACCCTGCTGTGGAAGATGTTAGTGTAAACTCAAATCTGCATGGCAGCCTACCTCTTGTCTAAAGGTACGAGTGTGCTCCTCATTTGTGAGGTTAGGGGTGAGTCAAGCTCCCCATGTGGGCTGAAGGGATGTCTGCTCCTTCAAACAGAAAGAAGAACCAGTACATAGTCAGCCACACTTTTCCTCTGGCACTGATGGGATCATGCATGCTCCTGGATAAATAAACCCTCTGTCAGCAAAGGCCCCTGACTGTGGTGGGGTGAGCCCTCTGCCACCCCTACTGAACTTGTTGAGCAAAACCAGGTTGATTTTGGTATTGTTCATCTCCTCAGTCTAACCTAGCTGAGTCTGACTAATATAGCTAATATAGTTTTCTTTTGTTGTTATCCCATTAAGGAGGAATGATTTATGTTACATTCTTAACCATCAAAAATATCCTACTTAGAATCATGGTTAAATATGTTTGACAATGACCTCGAAGATCATGGACTTAAATGTACAGAAAGAAACTGAGAGTCAGTAAATTAGTAAAATTCATATTCTAATCTTTAATACTTACCTAATCCAAACTCCTTCTAAGGCAGCATTCATTTGGCTACATTCCTGCTTTGGAGTTACAAGCATGGGTTCAAATCCAGTCTTCCGTTTATAAATAACTAGATCCTCAAACATCAGGACCCTCATTTGTAAAACAGGAATAATGTTGTTTTTTGGTCTTACAAGATTACTGTAAAAATTTGAGGTAATTAATGTGTTTCGCTTACATAGAGCTTGACATGTAGGGAATGTTCAACCTGTGGAAGTATTGTTGCTAAATTTCTGCCTCTTTCTGGCACTGTAAGACTTCCAGGGACTATAGGCTCATGGCTCGGGGAGTAAGCCTAATTTGTCACATGTGACTACTCTAATCACAAGGGAGTGTTTTGTTTCTTTCTCAGATTTTAAAAATTGGCTCCAATGTTTCAATTTCATATATTTATAAGATGCATTATGAACATGTTCATCCCTATTGCCCTCCCTTATCCCCTACTCCTACAGACCCAGGCTCCTCTTCTTCCCAATGGCCTCCTCTTATCTCTCTCTCTCTCTCTCTCTCTCTCTCTCTCTCTCTCTCTCTCTCTCTCCAGTAACCATGGCTGCTGTGTGTTCATGATTATATCATCCCCATTATACCCAAAACACAGCATTACACATACTCCTCCCTATCCTCCACCTCTTATAGTCTTTCCTTTTTTGATGATGTTCCCTGGATCTTGAGGATTGATATAGATGTCCCATTTAAGACTGAACACTCAACAGTCTTTTATTATCAGCATTTTGACCAGTTATGAGTAACTGTAATCCCCTATAAATAGAAGCTTCTCAGGCCAAGGTGAAGACCAGTGTTAGTCTAAGAGTACAAATCTAAATCTAAATATTTATAAGATAGATTGGCTATATATTCATTTAGCTTAATATTAATAGTAAGTTCCACCATAGAGCCTGTGACATCCCCAGCCATAGGTTTATGCACAGGATTACAGTACCAGGTATTATTTCTGCCTATGGAGCAGACCTCAAATTGAATCAGAAAGTGGTTGGTTACACCCAAACAATCATACCACTATTGCACCAAGGAAAACCTCTTGCCTAGCAGGTAAACACTGGCCAGTGGCATGGAAGCTTTCAGCTTAATTCCAGGCAAGCATTTTCACTCTGTCGAATCCTCTCTCTTGTAGGCACCTGGGGTACACTGTTCACTCTCTCTCATAGACACCTGGGGTACACTGTTCACTCTCTCTCATAGACACCTGGGGTACACTGTTCACTCTCTCTCATAGACACCTGGGGTACACTGTTCACTCTCTCTCATAGACACCTGGGGTACACTGTTCACTCTCTCTCATAGACACCTGGGGTACACTGTTCACGCTCTCTCATAGACACCTGGGGTACAGTGTTCACTCTCTCTCATAGACACCTGGGGTATGGTGTTCACTCTCTCTCATAGACACCTGGGTACAGTGTTCACTCTCCTCATTTCTTTTCCCACATGACAGCTCTTATCAAATATCAGAACACAACTGCTTTATGATACTTAGAGGTCTCTCCTTTCATCATCCAGTTTCATTTCCCTAAAATCATATTTCCAGGCAACCCATGCAACCTGAGGAATGTGTTTTCAAACCTCTGTCAGCAGTATCAAACCATGAATAGGTGTGACATGAAAATGTATTTTTTTAATATTTTATTTATTTTTTATATGCATGAGTGCATTGCCTACATTTAAGTCCCCCATGTCATGCAATGCCCATGGAGTCAGAAGAAGGTCTCGGATTCCCTTGGAACAGGGGTTACAGATGGTTGTTAGCTACAATGTGGGTGCTGGGAATTGAACCCCGGTTCTCTGTAAGATCAACCAGTGCTCTTAAACGCTAAGCTATCTCTGTAGCCCAATGAACATGCATTCTTGAGTTCACATTTCTGTGGCCTTTAAAGTACAATGTCTACCTCTGAACACACCTGTGACCTGACTAGCACAGAGCACAGAAGGATTTACCCTCTGCACACTCTCCGCCTCCTACTCTGACCTAAGTACCACACTCCCAGATCCAGCCGGGGATGACAGAACTTTTCTTAGAAGCCATGCCATGGAACTATTCTCAGATTTTGTTTTTGTAACTGTGGTCATTTGAATGAGGATGTCCCCAGAGACTCCAAGTACCTGGACAATTTGTCTCCAGTTGTTGGCACTGTGGCCATGCAGGAAGAGCCGTGTCACCGCAGCTTTTCATACCTTGCTGGATTTCCAGTCGCTCTCTGCTTCCTTTGCCTACTTGAACATGTGATCACTTGGCTTTCAGCTCCAGCCAGCAGTGCCACCATGCCTCCCACGCCATTATGCACTCTTACCTCTGGAACCGTAAACTCTAGAAATAAACTCTTCCTTTATAAGTTGTTTTGCTCAGTGTCTTATCACAGCAACAGAAAGTAACTAATACAGTAACCAACTATTGTCGTCAGGTTTCTTTCAATCTATTGTTACCAAATCAATGTTAATCAAATCAAAAAGTCTTTATTAATCCCATTACATACAATCTTATTGCTTGGAGCACTAAGTCTACTAAAGTCTTTCAGTGTCTTCCTCTGTCACCTAGTACATCAGCTATTCCTTCCAGTTGAAATGTCAGTGTGATGAAGTGACCCATAGCTGCCTCCATCATTAGCAACTGTGTTGGCCAAAGAAGAGAGAGAAAACACCTTCAGCACGGTAGAGTTCAAGGACACACCCTTGGCATGCTGTGCTCATTACTGTGGTGGGTACTCATAATGTATTTAAAGAATTATCTCTACTCTCTCATGTGACCACAGAGGGTTTCTTCCTGGGATGAGGTTGTGCAATGCTCCGAGCGCCATGAAGCTTTGCTTCTTGCCTAAGATTGATTGGCTCAGAGCTTCTTGGCACAAGTGAACCACTCAAAATTCTTCCTCCTGAAACAAAATATTGGGATGTTGGATTCCACTTCAATCTCCTGAGTGGAAGATATGAGAAAATTCAGAATGTCAGCATTATAATTCTCTCTAAGGCCAGGGAGTAGAGGAGAAACAGCGAGGGTGGCATGGAAATAAAATGAGCAGGCTGCTGTGTAGATGGCCTTTGTCATCTGTGGGAACTTCATTCTTTGTAACAGGGCCTCCCTTTTTATATTAAGTCACCCTAGTGGACATGACCACGACCTGAAAACAAGAAAGCCCTAATTAATTCAAGCACTTTCTAATTTTCATAACCCCTTGGTTCATCAAAGCCCCCTTGAACCAAGGTGACTCCCTCCTAAGTCCCAGTCCATCTGTTTGTAATTCATCCTTTGTATTTTATTCCAGTCCACCAAAAAGCCTCTGTTTTAAAGCAGGTGTTCGTAGAACTAGAATCCATGGCAGAAATCTGGTAATGCAGTTTATTGGGGAAATGCTCCTTCAAGAAGAATCTGTACAGGGCTGAAGAGATGGCTCAGTGGTTAGGAGCACCAACTGCTCTTAGAGAGGACCCAATTTAGATCCCTAGCACCCCACACTGCAGCTAACCATCATCTAAAGCTCCAGTTCCAGGGGAATCCAACGCCTTCTTCTGACTCTGTGGATACTGCATGACACAGGCGCACTTATACTCATGCAGGCAATTTAGGCAGTACACCTAAAATAAAAATAGTAAAAATAAAAATATACAAAAAAGAAGAAGCAGTCTGGAAAGAGGGAATGAAAAGGGAAAGAAAAGCAGAGGGAGGTGGTTTCGAGTGGTTTCCAGTTGGTCTGAGGCACAGAAGCTTCCAGAAATAAACAATCACGAATTAGTTCCAGAGTGAGGAGAGGGGAAGGAATCGAGTTTCCCATCCCATTAATTAGCAGTTGGCTGAGACACAGAGAGAAGACTGGGCAAGACACTTCTCATCAGTCTATAACCATTCCCTGGAGAGAGAAGGGGTGGAGCTTGGCACTGTTAGCCACCGATATCAGGAGCAGCCCAGAGAGGGAGCAGCCCAGAGAGGGAGCGTCCTGCTGCAGGTAAAAAGAGCACGAACGGGAATGAAGAAAGACGGTTCAGTAGTTCAGATCATGCGCTGCTCTTCCAGAGCACCCGAGTTTAGTTCCCAGCCCTTACAACAGGCAGCTCACACCTGCCTATAACTCTAGCTCCAGGACATCCAGTGCCATCTTCTGGCCTCCACGGGTACTGCACTAGTGTATACAAACCCGCATTCAGACACACATGTAACACATAATTTTTTTAAAAAATTAAAAACTTTGTAAATGATATGAATGACGATTTCAGAGAGTCTACACCAGAGTTATTTATTTTAATTATAAGTCCATCTTCTTTATTCTAACATGCTGGGTTTTTTGGTATTTTTGAAATTTTTGAGGCAAGGTCTCCCTTTAGGCCCAGCTGGCCTGAAACTCCCTTTGTAGACCAGGCTGGCCCTGAACTCACAGAGGCCTGCCTCTGCCTCTGAGTGCTGGGATTAAAGGCGCGCACCACCACACCTGGCTAACAAGCTCTTTTAATGACAGAGCCTATTGCCCTGGTTTGATTCACGGTACCTGCGTGGTGACTAACATTGTCCATGACTCCAGTTTCAGGGAATCTGATGTCCTCTTCTAACCTCTGCGGGCACCGCATGACGTGGATGCACTTACACACATGCAGGCAACACATTCATCCACATAAAACAAAAATAATAAATAAAAATATCTATCAGACCTCTCAGACCAGAAAGGACCTGATAAATACCAGTTGCCTTTTTCTGACTTTCATTCTTACATCAATCTTTTTGCTACTCTGTAAAATAAAGTCGATATCGAGAGTAGAACCTTCCAGATGAAAGAGGCCCACTTAGGGCAGTGGTGGGTGATGGTACCTGCCCAGCTTCTGTGCCTACTAGTAGATTTGCTGCCTGAACCCATTTCACCCTTTCCTGATGATGGCATCCTGGTTTTCCTTTGATGGGCAAGTTCTGCTCCCTGTCACAGGTGCCATTCTGCTCCAGGGCTCCCGGTCACTTGCAGCTGATTCACACCACCGCCGCCGCCGGTCCCCCACACCCCACACCCACAATGGTTGCCTTTGAGGTGAATACATTTTCAGCAGTAAAATTCAAAGAGATTCTTCCTGGGAGATTCAGTGGAAAAATACTTCCCAGTTTATATTAAACACTGGGAAAATTCATTCTCTCTCTCTCTCTCTCTCTCTCTCTCTCTCTCTCTCTCTCTCTCTCTCTCTCTCCCTTCATTGGCACTTGGAAACAAATGTGATTTCAGAGCTGTGAAACCATTTCTCACACCTGAGGCTGAGACCAGCTTGAACGAAAGATTTGACACTTCAAGTGGACAGAAGGTTGTCAATATCATGGAGCCCCTCGGAACCTGGTGAATCTGTACCTCCAACCACATCTGAAGCCACAGTTCCCTGAATCCACCTTCATATGAAAAAATTCCATTATTTGCTTCAGCCATTTCAAACAAGGCTTTATTTTTTTTTTGAAATATAAACTCTCCTAAGTGATAGACTGCAGAGAGTGGGAGGAGGAATGGATGACAGTCAGGGACTGTCACCACCCACTTGTCTTTGGCAAACTTTCATGTGCAAACCCTCCCCTAGAGTCCTGTGATTTGTTCACATTCAAAAGCAGGAACAGTCAGTCCAGCATGGCTGATAACCTCTGGTGCAGCATCCTGACCCAGCCGTAAGTGCCTGGCCTTCCGACGAGCGTGTTTGACTAGAGAATTTGGTGTCTGGTACACTGGCCACTGCCATCATATCAGCCTCATCTGGAAGACCTCTAGTTGTCAGCACAGCTCCAGGGCACGGGGGAGGGGCCTCTCCTAAAGTTATTAATAAAACATTTGGTTGAAACTGTGTGTGCATCCTTCTAAATTCTTGGGGAAACAATCAGAGCACCCAGGATAGCTTAGGAGTAGCATGCATCATTTTATGCTCTTGCCCGGGGATGGATCTAGGAAGGCGCTGGGTGTGAGTATCCGCCTAGACCCCACAGGTGACCACAGGAGCCCCTAGTCCCTTTATTCTCCTCTCTCTTCTTCCCCACAGTTGTGCCGCTCTCCTAAGAGGGCTGTGGCATTTGTTTCATTCGTGGGGTTTATCATGCCCTGAGATGATTTTTGGAAATAATAATTTCAGTTATTATCATGGTTAGCTCTCTCTTTGTTTCTTTTCTTCATTTACAGTGCCTAATGCCATCTTTGGCCAGATGGAGAATGCAATTAAAATAAATATAATGTAATATAAAAATAAAACAGAACATATTGCTTTTGCAGGGCAATCTGGGCCCAAGATTTTCTGCAGTGGAAATTACTGGCTAAATAAACCTATCTCCTCATTGACACAAAGCTTAGAAGAGAGATCGGTTACAACAAAAAGAGAAGGAAATGTGATTATTTCCTAAATCAAGGCAAGAGAAGTTTTGCCCAAATGGAAAATTATTGAAGTAGAAAGGATTTTTCCTTTTTCTTTTTATATAAACACTATCAGAAAAGTCAATACCACAATGCAGGTGCTGCAGGGAATGAAAAGATGGATCAGGAGTCATCTTCTTGGAGAAGCTTCCACTTCAGTTGGGCAGAATCCATGTGCATGAAAGAGAAAATAGAACTACATGGCAGGTGAACTTAAACAAAGACGGTTGTAACTGTATCCTGGCCAAGGCCCTGTTCCTTATATTGTCACATCTGAAACTCATCCTTCCCAGTCAGACATTTCCAACATGGACTGCTTGGGTAACAACTTCTAATGTGTAATCACCATTATTACCATGTCAGTAAAGGGATTTTTTAAAAACTACAAGCCACATATAGCCTTGGATGTGGGGAAATGAGAATTTGTTAGAAGGATCAAAGAACTTGATGACCTTGTACTCTAGGAAGATGGGAAATACGGACTAGAACCAGGAAGTACCAACAGATTTGTGGCCAGTCTTTCTATGGGAGTAGGTCATTTGCTTCTCTCTCTTTCCAAGTACCAACTTTATCCTGCTCTCAGTTCACACCAGCTTCTTTTTTCACCTGGTAGGAAATATGATCCAGTCCTAAACCCATACCATTTCTCCAAACTGAGAGTTGCAAATAATGGATAACCCTAGGCCCAAACTCTGGGCAGAGAATCTCCTTAACCCATACTGGATTGCTATCTATCTCTGTCCCAGTCAGCTGTGACCCCTAACAGAGTCATTAGTCATTGTAAACGTACTACC
The DNA here is from genome assembly GCA_009823505.1 of Rhizomys pruinosus. Taxonomy (NCBI): domain Eukaryota; kingdom Metazoa; phylum Chordata; class Mammalia; order Rodentia; family Spalacidae; genus Rhizomys; species Rhizomys pruinosus. The sequence goes on from VZQC01015508.1 coordinate 2,678,690, forward strand.
AGGAGCTCAGGGTTTTGCGTGGGTGGAGGGTTCTCAGAAAAGAAGACATGTTAAAAGATCTCAAATTTCAAATCAGTTCCAAGTCAGTATATTCAGTCCTGGGAATTTGCTGGATTTCCCCTCTTAGGATTGTTGGATATAAACCATAAGCAATCTCTATATGATTTATTTCTGTCTCCCATTTCCAAAACTTGAAAGCATGACTGATAGAAATTTATCACAAAGTTTGTAGCCTTGAAGCAAAAGATCTGTTGAGAATCTTTGTTTTGTTCAACTCTCTTCTCTTTAAAAACTATACATCTACTAATAGCATATTAATTAGTCAAGACAAGGATTTCTAATTCTGAAAACAGAGAGGCTTGCGAGAGGCTGAAAAGTCATATCATATCTCTGGCACGCCAGTAGGAATATCTGTAAACTTATTTTAAAGTGGAGTAGGTAATTGTGTCATGGAAAAGTTTGATACAAGTATATATTGCAATCCATGCCTAGAAGTTTCTGTTGATAATCTTGATTATACCTCAATATTGTAAGACATTTTTACTACCCTTAAATATTTGGAGTATCAATACACTCCAAATATTTACTACATGCAAATCTTTTTATGAAATAGAAAGATAGCCATTTAATCCTTGGATTAGTCTCACAAGACTACACACAAAACTAGCATTATTATTATTTTGCAGATGGGATAATTAAAGCCTAAAGAAGTTCTGTGGGCAGCCATAGTCATCCAAGCTAGTGAGCCTCTGTTTGCCTAAGGGTACAATAACCCACTCTGTCCATTACTTGAAATTTTCTGGCCTGTATTCATGTTTCCATCCAATTCAGATATATAATATTTGATTTAATAGTTTTAACTCATAGAAAGAGTGACAGAATGCACAGAAATTTTAGAACTTATCTCTAATCTTGGTATTTCTCTTTTAAAAACATTTTATTATTTTTATTTTATGTGTATGAATGCATTGCCTGCATGTATTTAAGTGTACATATGTCATGCAAATGCCCACAGAGGTCAGAAGAGGCTGTCAAATTCCTTTGGAACTGGAGTTACAGAGGGTTGACAGGTGACATGTGGGTGCTGGGAACTGAACCCGGGTCCTCTGCAAGAGCAGCCAGTACTCCTAACCAGTGAGCTATCTCTCCAGCCTTGACTCTTCTTTGCACAGCTGTTTTCTTTATTGATGATAATGGGGCACACATGAAGGGGTTCTGGCTGCAGGCACCATGAAGAGGCACTGACGCAAGTAACACATTATATAGATCAGGTACTGAGTTCTCCACCGGACCTTAAATATTTTTTGTTTCTATACTTTCTGTCATTAATCATTAGAAAAGTAACTAATAAAGTAAAGATCTTGTTTTCCGTGACTTCCAGTTCCTAAAGATAGCCTGGAAATGTCGATGAAAGTTTGGGCGACACAGAGGAAAGTTTGCTCTGTTTTTACTCGCTGGTATTTTGGCTGCGACTGACTCATCGCTGTCCCCCCACTGCCAGCTCCTACTCCGCGCCTGTTTTATTCTCTTCTGTTTCCGCAGCCAGATAGCAGTGTTGGGTCACCTCGTGAACAGACCCTGGAGTCCTCCCCAGGCAAAGCACCCTGGTGCTATGTGCAAAGAACATTATTTGTAGGCTCAGGTCTTGACCACGCTGTCGCCTAGGTGCCAGGTAGCAGTTGGGGAAGAGATGTCACCTCTGGCCTTCAGTTGCACTATCTGTAAGATGACACGCCTGGAGAAAAATATCTCCTGGGCCCTTTCCAGCCCTAATGTTCATCACCGGGAGTGAGAAGGGAGAACACTTCTCAAGGTTTACCTGGCCTCCTTGGCCAAGCCTTTCCAGGGCTTTTTGGCACCAAGAACACTAAAAAGGTTTTCCACAAGCCGGAGTCCGTCCTGATTTTGGAGGTTAACAGATGCGAGGTCAATGCTTAGAGCTGCAAAGTCAGGGAGAGCTCAGCCCCAGCGATTCACTTCCCACCTTCCCACGTGCTTTGCACATTTCAGTGTGACATTTTGTGGTTTATTCTGCGTGTTTTACTCACACCTACTCTAAAAAGACATGCGCTTTAAGGGGTCCTTTTCATAACGAGCACTTGAGTGAGCAGGGCTGCATGCTGCGTGCCTCCAGATTTGAAAGACTGTTGGGTCATACAAGCCGGAGTGCTGGTAGGTAGGCAGGCTACAGCTGACCTTGATCTTGCTGCTGTCACCATTACACTCCAGGGATCGGAGGACACAACCTGTCCAGGACTTGGTTCAGGAATTTTCAATTCAGATATTTGAAATTCCAGCTTCACTACATATTTGCCAATTGATCTGGGGCAATGCTTTTCACCTTTCTGTACCTCACTTTCTCATCTGTTAAGAAAATAAAAGGGGATAACATGCATTTCTTTTTCATAGGGTTTTTGTTAAAGCTAAAATGGCATTTTGCAAAATAAAGAATACTTAACAAGGTATCTCATTCATAGCAAGTATCTAAAAGATGTTAGTTGCTATCATTATTCTTCTAAATACTTATTCACATAGGCACACAGAAAATTCAAGAAAAGTAGTTTTTATTATAAAACACAAATGCCAGTGTCCATGTTACATAAACAACACAATTATGATTTTCTATTTCTTTGAGCTTTCAAGCAAAACTACAGGTATAAAATTCAGAACAGAGCCAAATTGAATTTCCAGGAAAGCAATATCTGAGAAGCTTTTAAGCAAGAGAGAAAAGGTTTGTTGGCTGAAAGGCATAAATGCGTCTTAACTTTGGAATCAGAGTAAGAGCAGACAGCATGGTTGCCCTTTGACCACTTATTCATGAACTTCCACCTGCACAAAGACCAGGGTGCACTAGTAAAACTTAACTTCATTCCACATCACTGCTCTCTGTTCCTTTCTTTTCCTTAGTGACATATCTGCATTCCCAGAAGGAACTTGGGAAAACTGGGTGTCATTGTAGAATAAAGTAACGATGAAGGATGGAAGAGCAACGAATCAGTCATTTTGATACTGTGGGTATCCTGCCTATGTGTGAGAATATCTGCCCTACATGCAGGGGTCACAGACACAAGGAGGTATCGGAATCAGACAGGCAAAAAACTACAAGGTGTATGAATTCTAGAGGAAGTGTTGGGGAAGAAGGCCATTGAGGGTAGGGGTTATCAAGGTGATTAAGACTGATTGAAATGTTCTGTAAAAAAAAAAAAAAAAATCAAGAAAAATTGCTGCCTAGGACTGGCAGGCCAGAAAACACATTCTATAGAAGGTAACTGCTACTTTGCTTCAGCAGCTACTGCCACGAGCATCTACTGCACTGTTTCTTCACAAAAGAAGTACAAAGTCCAGACTTTGATATCAAATGTTTTAACCTTATATTAGTCTTAGCCATATTGGAGTGCTCGGCAGCAATCAAAGCTCAAGACTTTCAGGTTTGGAGGAAGATGGAAAAGGGGAGGCAGAGCCACTTTACTATGTAAGTTATCTGAAAGATACAACTTTCAAATTTATACTTTCCATTATAGAGAATAACTGATGTGGGGCCAGGCCTTCTCCATAATCAAGTACAGTCATGAAAATATGGAGGAGGTATCTGTGTAAGGCATTGAGAAGGGGCAGTGAAAAACCATGATCCCAGAGAGAAGGATAGCATACCAGGTTTTCATGGCTATTTGCTGGATGAGAGGTACTTTTCTTTTTTATTTATTTATTTATTTATTTATTTATTTATTTTATGTGTATGAATGTACTGTCTGCATGTAGGTTTGTGCACCCATCGTCGTGCAATGCCGCGGAAGTCAGAAGAGGGCGTCGGATTCCCCTGGAACTGGAGTTCTCCTGGAATTGGAGTTACGGACGGTTCTCAGCCCCCATGTGGGTGCTGGGGATCGAACCCGGATCCTCTGCAAGAGCAGTCGGTGCTCTTAACTGCTAGGCCATCTCTCTGGGCCCCCCCCCCAAGAGGTACTTTTCTTACACAATGAAGAAAGTTAGATCCTTAGTAGAAGGACAGTTTTGTTGAGTTAAAAGGGCATGAAATAGAATTCCAAGATACAAAACTGCCTGGGATTTGCAGGGCAGGGCATCAGCAAAGAGGGGCTTATGTCTCTTAATCTCCATTAGGAATTCATGACTGGTCCTCAGTGGGTAAAGCTGGAATTTTCATGATGGGACTGAACAGGGGCAAGGAGAAAACTAGCTGATATGGGACTTAATGGAAAAAACAGAAGGCTGAGCAGTGTTGGGATGTGCTGGAACTCTAGGAGATGGAGAAAAAGTCCGGAATATTTGGCTGTTCAACTGAGAACCCTAAAAGGCCGCACTTCAGGAATAAGGAGCACATTCTAGAAAAAGAAACATGCCACAAGATTAAGGTCAAAACTAAAATATGCCTTTCCTAAATCAATTAATCATCGATCAACAATCAATCAATCAATAAGCCTGATACAACCTAAGCTCTTCTCTAGTTCTTTAATTGTTTCTCAGAACAAAAACAATACTCTTAGAAAGAAGATATTATAATTCTGGTCCCCATATCATATCCTGGCCAAGATTCACCATATAAACACAATGAATAGATACTGGGAAAGGAAGGAAAATGCACTTTAAAATAAAGAGCAAAGACAATAGCTTTAGACAGGATATACAAGGACATGGAAACAGCTATTGTAACAGTGCTCAGAGGCATGAAAGAAAAACACGCTCAGAATGACTGAACTGATGGAAAATACCAGCAGAAAAGTGTAAAAAGGATGAATACAATTCTACAACTGAAAGGCACAACACCTGTGAGTAAATTTTTGCCAGATGGGCTCAACAGCACATTGAGGACTATAAAACTAAAACTAAATATATAGACAGAGCAAGAGAAATTATTCAACCTAGAAAATAGGATAAAGATGAGCAAGGGCATATGATTTGGAGGCCAATATCATGTAGGCTATATTATATGTGTATAAGAGGAGATGCAAAAGAGAACGGGAAAGAAAAATGTGCATGAAGAGTTAATATTAAAGTTGTCCCACTTTGGGCAAAGATATCAACAGATAAACCTAAGAAACTTGATGAACTCAAGAAAGACGAACACTATGTGAGCTCATTCATAAGTGGACTATTTTTAATTATTATGTTTTATGTGTGTGATGTTTCACCTACATATATGTAAATGCACTTGTGTGTGCTACATCTGTAGAAGCCAGAAGAGAGTGCTGGATCCCCTGTAACTGGAGTTGCAGATGGTTCTTAGTCACAGTGTGGGTGCTGGGAACTGAACCTTTGTAAGAGCCATCAGTGCTCTTAAAAGATAAGTCACTACCCAGTATATACATGAATCATAAGCATCACATGGTACTTCATAAGTATATAACATTGTATGATAATCAAAATAAATAAATAACCACATAGATGTACCAGAGCAAGTGACTGAAACAAAACATAAAGACATGCTGGTGAGAATAGAGGAAGGGGAACTCTTATTCACTACTGGGATTGGTAGTGCAAACACACCACTCTTTGGCATATGCCCAAAAGACTCTATACCCTACTTCAGAAATATCTGTCCATGTATGTTCATTACTGCCTATTTCATAATAGCCAGGAATTGGAAACAACTTAGATGTCCATCAACTGATGAATGGATAATGAAGATGTGGTAAATATAGAGAATGGACTATTATTTAGCTCTGAAAAAACAATTATGAAATTCACATGTAAATGGATGGAACTGGAAACAATCATCCAAAGTGAGGTAACTCAGACCTGAAAAGACAAACATTGCATGTTCTTTCTCACAGCTTTGAAATCCTAGACATACATAGCTAATTTTGAAAGCCCAGAGAAGTCAATAAACTAATAAATGGCCATGGATAGTTAGGGGAGACTTCCTTGGAGGGTTGGAAGAATGCAGCAAATAAAGGAGGAAAGGGAAGTGATAAAGTATGAAAGGTTAAATGGGGTGGAGAAAGAAAGGACAGGGCAAAGGAGGGCTTATGGGTAGGGACCACAAACACGTCTTTAGAAAAATCCATATGGTAACCAACCACTTTAAGAGCATCTTGAAGCATATACATATACATTATTTAAAAAGGATTAAAAGGCCCCACCTCATAACAGGAGAACATTGCCCCTACTAGACACCGAAGGCTAGCAAAGAAAAAAAAAAAATGCCAGGAATGGACTCCCTTTTTTAAAGCTGTTGACCAGGCATAGACCTTCAAACAATACTGACCATTGCTACTACTCTTACTTACCTGCCAGAACTTCATGGTAAGACTCTATTGCTGAACACATTATAGGCATGACCTGTAGATCAAGAAGAAATAAAGCTAGTGCTGACTTCAAAGCCTCATCGTTACTGCCTAGCTCTCATCATGCTGGAAGGTACTATGCAGGCTACCTGAAGAGAAAATTTAGCACAGAACTTACTCAGCTGTAAATCCTGTGAACTACAACTATCCTGGCAAGATATGACCACCAGTGCAATAGTGGCATGAACATTATGGGTGCAAACAACCACTTTTTAATTGCATTTAAGGTACACTTTACTAGTTGGAGTTAATATCTGATATCATACTTAGGAACCTGAAGCTAGACAGGTCACAACACATAAAGGAAAGCCTAATAATAGTTTTTTGCTAAATAGACATAGAAATAAATGAACTCCTAATGACTTTGTTACATCCATAGATTAATGCATTCCTCAGGTCTCACCAGTGAAGCTGCCTTATGCAGGAGATGGTGACTAACACAGAAACCCAATGTGCACAGAAGATGTTACAGAGTACTTATTCCTGAATAGGACACCCATAGGAAACTTCTGCCTCCCAAGGCTCAGGGATCATTGTGGAAGAGGGGCAGAAAGATTCTAAGAGCCAAAGATGATAGATGATCACAAAGAAACAGCATTTTCCAGACATCTGGTTAGCTACCTACATGAACTCATAGCAATGAGGAATCCATGCACGAGTCCCATGTAAACTCAAATCAGACAAACTCCCAGTATAGATGTGGAAAAGTGGGTAAGAAGCTGAAACCCTACCTGAGGAATCATTGGGAACCAATTACTGCTGGGAGGGGGGAGAGTCAGTCTTTTTCAAGTGTGTGATTCTTGGTAGGTGAACCAGGCTCTATCCAGTGGATAGACCCATATTGAAAGAAATTTGTGGATACAAATTAGACTCTACAGGTCTTATATATTTATATATAATATAATTATATTACATGTATATTAATTTGGTGGGAGTTAGTAAGAAAAAGTACAGATAGGGACAGGCATCTAAATATGAGAAAAATATGTTGTATGAAAATAGCAAAAATTCAATAAAAATAAACTTAAAAATGAGGCTGAAATAAGTATTTTCAGAAAAATTAAGTCAAGAGAATTCCAATGCATGGTCTCTCCAAGAAATAATAATGAATTTTATTTTCATTTTGGATAAAGCAATAGTAGTTTAAAAATCTGAATCTGGGCTGGAGAGATGGCCTAGTGGTTAAGAGCACCAACGGCTCTTACAGAGGACCCGGGTTTGACCCCCGGCACCCAAATGGCAGCTGAGAACCGTCTGACACTCCAATTCCAGGAGAACTCCAGTTCCAGGGGAATCCGACACCCTCTTCTGACCTCCTCGGCATTGCACGACACAGGTCAACAAACCTACATGCAGACAGTACATTCATACACATACAGAAATAAATAAATAAATAAAATAAAAATCTGAATCTATAGAAAAATGACCTAATTTTTTTTTTGAGACAGGGTTTCTCTTGATGACCTAGAACTCAGAGATTCACTTGCCTCCACCTCCTGAGTGATGGGGTTAAAGGCATGGGCCACCATGCTTGGCTTGTATCTATAGAGAGAAAGGAAGGAAATGTAAAATTACATATTTGGTATCAAATATAAAATATGAATTCCCTCCTTAATTTTGTTCCATACAGCAGACTCCTAAAACCAACAAATTATGGGGCTGGAGAGATGCCTCAGTGGTTAAGAGCACTGGCAGCTCCTGCACAGGACCTGGGTTAGATTCCCAGCATCCATGCGGCAGCTAACAATCATCTGTAACTCCAGTTCCAGGGGATCCAGCGCTCTCTTCTGACCTCCATGGGTATTGCACCTACCTATGTTCAGGCAATACACTCATAATGCATAAAATAAAAATAACAAATAAAAAATTTAAAAACCAACAAATTATACTTAATCTTACTGAGGTACATATAGTAGATATGGCAATAATGGAAGAAAATGAAATCAAAATAGTTTCTTTTATAACATTCATGTATCTTATGTGAAGAAGTAGAATATTAATTTTAAATAGGTTATTATAGGAATATAGGTTTAATCTCTGGAAAAAAGCTGCCCTCACAGTTGGGATCACAGATGAAGGGGCACAAGATTATGTTATGCCTTCTTAAAATGCAAATTATTCCTCCTAGGTTATAGGGTTTCACCCACTGTTCTAGCTTGTTTTCCATTGCTATAATAAACACCATGACCACAAGCAACTAGGGGAGGAAAGGATTTATTTGGCTTTTAGATCAGAGTCCATCATTGAGGGATGTCAGAGCAATAGCCCAAGCAGGATCCCAATGGCAGGAACTGAAGCTGAGACATGGAAGAACACTGCTGACTGCCTTGCTTCCCTTGGCTTGCTCAGCTACATTTCTTATAGAGCCCAGGTTCCCCTGCTCAGGGCTGGCACCACCCACAGTGGTCTGAATCCTCTTACATCACTAACTCTGGGTAAGAGTCCTAAAACTTTGACTTCAAATGGCTTGAAATGGTTTTAGAATCATAGGCTTAGAGTAACAGTAAACAAACCAAAAATTGGCAAAGACGTGTTTTTTTTATTTATTTATTTCTGTATGTTATGAATGTACTGTCTGCATGCAAGTGTGTGCACCCATGTCGTGCAATGCCACGGAAGTCAGAAGAGGGTGTTGGATTCCCCTGGAACTGGAGTTCTCCTGGAATTGGAGTTTCAGACGGTTCTCGGAGGCCATGTGGGTGCTAGGGATCGAACCCGGGTCCTCTGCAAGAGCGGTCGGCGCTCTTAACCGCTAGGCCATCTCTCCAGCCCCAAAGACGTGTTTTAAGATACTAGCACTGAGGAGGCAAAAAGGGACAGATGCTAAACTCACTTTAAGTTGCCAGAGTAGTTCTGATAGGAAAGCCTATCAGAGAACCTTCATTATAGACAATTACAGATGAAGATCTCAAAATTTTTTAAAAATTGAATTTAGTGAAACATAAAAAAAATCATGGTCAAGTGAGAGTTATCCCAGAAATATGATATTGGATTAATATTGAAGAACCAATCAATGTAACAGCACATTATCAGAAAAAAAAGAGTATGATCATTTTAATAGAGGTAAGGAAATAGATGACAAAACTGAACACTCATCTATGATTAGAATTTTCAGTAAGCTAAAAATATATGGGAATTTGTCTCAATTCAGTAAAGTAGCATTTACAAAAAATGTCAAGTTTCATAACACTCAGCAGTCAATCACTGTCTCTTTTCTCCCCGATATTAGAGACACACAGATTATCACCATTTATATTTAAATTATACTAGAAGTCTAAAGTAAGAAAAAGAAATAAGGAGCACAAGGAATGTGAAAGAAGGAAAATCAAAAGTGATAATATTCACATGTGCACATGATTATGTATAATATTCTAAATACATTTCTATATACTAGCAGAACAAAAACATTTTAAGGCACTATTTATAGGTGTTTCAAAACCCATCAAGCTCCAAAGAAAAAATAGAATGCCAGTTATACAAGAGTTCCTACAAGCAAATAAATGAAATCTGAAGAAATGGACAAATATACCATGTTCATGAATTGGAAAAGTCACTAAGATAATTCTTTCCCAAACTAAGGATTCTACACAAACTTAATCTGAATCCCAGTTGAATTTTCTTTATGAAAATTGATAGCTGGGGCTGGAGAGATGGCTCAGCAGTTAAGAGCACCAACTGTTCTTGCAGAGGACCCAAGTTCAATTCTCAGCACCCACATGGCAGCTAAGAACTCTCTTTAACTCCAGTTCCAGGGGAATCAGATGCCCTCTTCTGACCTCCACGGCATTGTATGACACGGGTGCACCAAACTACATGCAGACAGTATACTCATACACATAAAAAATAATAAATTAAAAAAAAAGAAAATAGATAGCTTATAACATTATAGGAAATTCCAAGGTATCAGGATAAAACAATTTGAGAAAGCTAGGACATTGGTATTACCTGTTATCAAAACTTACATTAGAGGCATAACAACCAACAATGTGGAACCCTTCTCAGCATAGACAAAGGGAGAACTAAGGCAGGACAGAATCCAGAACAGACGGATACAAAATCAATGAACTTTTCTTTTTCTAATTCTTATAGAAAGGAAATCTTTTCAGCAAATGCTGCTGGAAAAAAGTACAACACTGCTGGGCATGGTGGCGCACGCCTTTAATCCTAGCACTCGGGAGGTAGAGGCAGGCGGATCTTTGTGAGTTCAAGGCTAGCCTGGTCTACATAGTGAGTTCTAGGACAGCCAGAGCTACAGGGAGACCCTGTCTCAAAAAGACCCCCCCCCAAAAAAAGCACACCATGATCTTTGCTCTCACTTACAAAAAGTAATTCAAAATGGTCCCTGTTCCCAAATAGTACCCAGTTCAGATTGTTCTCCTCCTCAAAAAATATACTGAAATAAATGTCAAGGCAAGTCTTGGGAAATATATTCACATTAGTTTTATTTGACAAAGTTCTCATTCATAATTTGTAAATAACTTCTACAAACTCACAATTAAAAGATAACTAAATTTTAAATATTTTATTTTTATTGTATGTGCAAGAGTATACTGCCTGCATGTATATAAATGCACCCAGGCTATGCAGTGCCCTGGGAGGTCAGTAGAAGTTATAAGAGTCCCCTGAGCCGGGTGTGGTGGCGCACACCTTTAATCCTAGCACTTGGGAGGCAGAGGCAGGCGGATCTTTGTGAGTTCAAGGCCAGCCTGGTCTACAGAGTGAGTTCCAGGACAGCTGGGGCTTCAGGGAAANTCTGCCTGGATCCAACTTTATTTATTTTTAAATTATTACTTTTATGTGTGTGAGTGTATTGCCTGAATGAATATAAGTGCAATGCCCGTAGAGGCAAAAAAAAAAGATTCCCCTGGAACTGGAGTTATGGACAGGTGTTAGCCACTGTGTGGGTGCCAGGAATCAAACTCAAGTCCTCTGCAAGAGCAGCCAATGTTCTTAACTGCTAAGCCATCTCTTCAGCCCCAAGATGACAAAATTTTAAAGTAGATGAAAAATAGAAGTTTCATGAAAGAAGAGAGATATGGATGGTGGTCAACAAACATTTGAAAAATATTTAATATTGTTGGTCATCTAGTAAAGGCATTAAGGAAATGTCCAGAATAAGGGAAATGTTCTGTATCTAAATTGGAGTGTGTAGTGGTTTGAATGAGGAGTGTCCCCATAGGCTCCAAGTATTTGAATACCATGGCCCCAGTTTGTGATGCTGTTTGTGGAGGTTTAGAAAGTGTGGCCTTGCTGAAGGAAGTGTGTCACTGGGGCAGGCTTTGAGGGTTCATGGCCTCCTCCCACTTTCAGGTTCCTGTCTCTGCTTCCTGTGCCACAGAAGATGTGAGTGCTCAGCTTTCTGCTCTGGCTGCCTCTACAGCCACGCCTCCCTGCCATGCTGGACTTTTATCCCTCTGGAACCATAAGCCAAATATACTCTTCCTTCTTCTGTAAGTTGTCCTGGTCATGGTGTTTTATCACAGTGACAGAAAAGGAACTGACACAGGGTGTCATTTGCATGTGTGCATTCTGACAAAACTTACTGAACTTTCCACTATTTCATGGTGGGTGTGTTTTATGAAAATTTAAAGCTGTACAAACACCTGGTATTTTTCTGGCTGAGTCATCACTATGTGGTTATGCATGGTTGCGCGTCCATTTGCATTTATGCTGTTTACCATTTAGTCATTTGTTTGCTAGTTCGTTCTTTAATCACCACTTACTCTGTACAATGCTTTGGGTTTTAGAGAAACTAGCCTTCCATCGCCTTGAAGACTTGGGGAACATGGGAGCATGGAAAGTAGTGTGGTCAATTCAATTTAGATGATATAGGAGAAATGAGTGGGGCACTCGCCAAGAAGGGCCAGGGAGGCATGGATGGTGGTGAGGCGACTCCAGCAGAACTAGAAATAAAGAATGCTTCTTGGCTCCTGCTGGGGAGACAGAAAGTCAGTACATTTTTTGCCACTCATCTTAAGGGTCACACTGACACTCATAACAAAAGACAGGTTAACAAGAAAGAAGAATAGCAGACTTATTCAATCAAAGTTTTATGACATGGGAGCCTTCAGAAGTAAAGACCCAGTGACCCAAGGAAAACTGGAAATTTTTGTTTAGGTTCAAAGGACAGCTGTGTAGAAACAAGTGTACAAAGAGACTATGATTGATTCAAAGGTAGCAGACTGAGGGGGAACCTCACCAAAGTATGTTGTACAGATTCTTCTTTTTGGGCATTTGGTGTAACATTCCTTCCTCCTGCGTGTAGGGTAGGACCCTCTGGAACCGGGATCTTCAAGGGAGAAAAGAGAGTAAGAACCCTCTCTGGGGTTCTTGGCTTGCTTTGAGAAAAAGGGGTTCTAGTTTCTAGGTCCTGCCTTGGAGACAAATTCTGGTTTCTATGACTGACAGTAATGATGGATGGGAAACTGCAATGCAGAAGTTCAGAGAGATTTTGCTTCCTATTCCTTTTCTTTATTTTAAAATATTCAGTGTTGGGCTGGAGAGATGAGTCAGTGGTTAGGAGCACTGGCTGCTCATGCAGAGGACCCAGGTTCAATTCCCAGCACCCACATAGCAACTAACAACCACCCATAATTCCAGGGAATCTTATATACCCTCTTCTGATCTCTGTGGGCATTGCATAACATGAGTGCACTTACATACATACGGGCATTACACTCAGACACATAAAATAAAAATAATAAAAAATAAAATAAAATATTCAGTGTTGAAATCAGACTGTACCTGGGCTTAAATTACTACACATTGTGTAAACTGTTTTCTTTTCAGACTGTTCCCTAAGAGGCTCCATTTTACAAGTAGTTTTTTACTCCATATCTTTATTGGTCCAATAGTGGCACTTTTATCTTAGAGATAATCAACAATTGTCTAATTGGTTTTAAGACCTGCTCAATGGGAAGGAAATCATGTGTGGTATTATAAACATAGCCAATTGCACATGGCTGGAGAGGTCACAGACCCTAAAGAAGAATCTATTTCTATAAACTCCCTAGTCCAACGGTAATCTCTTACTATATTCTAAATATGTATCCTTATATTTATAGATAAGTGTACCTCTTACCATTCATCAAAGAAGCTTTCTTTACAACAGATGGAGACTGTTACAAAGTGTCACATGGTCAAATGCTGAGAATAAGTAACTACAAGGTGCCCAATCCTAAGTGACACATGTACAACCCCTACATTGAAGGCTCAGAGAACATTACAGATGAGAGGCAGAAAGAATGTTAATAGCCAGAGGGCCAAGACATTTGTTGCTAGTTAATGAATTCTAGCCATGATAGGGAAGCTACAGCCATGAAATAGCCACAGTATGTTAGTCTAATGAGTTCAACATAATGACAAAACCAGTTGACATGCCAAGGTGAGTGGGGGGGGATATCATGAGGTCCCACCTCAGGAAGAAGAGCTATAAGTGACCAATGGATGGTAAGGGAGGGAAAATCAGTTTTCTCAAGGCAGTAGCTCACTGAGAGGTTATCTAATCCCAAACAGGCAGCCCTAAACACAGGTATACATGACATGAGCACCACTACATGGACTCAGTGCATTGCATATGTATAGTATATGTGTGTGTGTGTGTGTGTGTGTGGTATTTATTTATTTATTTATTTTTATTTTGGGGGAGTAAGAGGACATAGCAGGACTTGTAGGGAATTGGGAGGACAGAAATAATGCAAACACAATAATCATGTATGAAATTCTCAAAAATAATCTGATCCGAGAGAGAGAGTAAATATTAGTAATCAAGACTGAAATGAAAGAATGTGTATGTTGCGGGGCCTGGTGGCACATGCCTTTAATCCCAGCACTTGGGAGGCAGAGGCAGGCGGATCTCTGTGAGTTCAAGGCCAGCCTGGTCTACAGAGCAAGTTCCAGGCCAATTGGGCCTAAAGGAATACCCTGTCTCAAAAAGACCAAAAAAACCTATATAGGATCTATTAAATTCATAGGCAATTGGAAGTTCCAGTTTTGACATACATACAGCATCTTTATTTTAACATAAGGTTTTATTATATAATATTTAAGATATTCATTATATTATCATATATCATCATTTTATAGATAGAGACACTGAGATTTACAGACAGAAATATGTAATGTCCGTTTCTCAGACTATCAAAAAGCAAGTTTTAGCCAGGGGTGGGGGGTGGGGGTGGACACAACCTTTAATCCTAGCTAATTGGATGCAGTAGCAGGCAGAATTTTTGTGAGTTCAAACACAGCGCTGGTTTAGCAGAGCAGTTCAGCACAGCTGGGGTTAAGGGAGACCCTGAGAGAGAGAGAGAGAGACAGAGAGACAGAGACAGAGAGACAGAGACAGAGACAGAGAGACAGAGACAGAGACAGAGAGAGATCTCAAATGGGCATTTGGGTACAACATCTTTCTGGCCCCTTTCTAAAATATTTCAAAGTGAGTGTCAAAATTGTACCTTGGTTTGTATTTTGAATCTAGTCATTCCCCAAACAGATCAAGTTCCATCATGAATGATCACAGTAGGATGAAAGAGCCTGTGGACAGGCTGACCTTAATTCTAATCCTTGCTCTGCCATTTGGAAGCCAGGTGATCTTGCATAAATTAAGTTACATATATCAGCCTCTCTTAGTTTCTTTAGCATAAAGAGATTAAGAGTTCTGCCTTGTAACAGTGTGGTGAGACACTGTGTCAGAAAGAAGCTAAAATGCAGTAAACAGTGTACAATCTACCTGGCTTGCGGATGAGCAAGGGATGGAGTTTCAACAGCAAACAATGCTAGGGAAAACCGGGACTCAAACAGCAAACTCTGGACTTGCGTTTCCCTTCTCACTCTCTTCAAAATCCAAGCCTTCTCTTTTCATCATCAAATCGGCTCTTGGGAGAGGATGTGACATCAGTCCTTGGACTCCCTTTGTTAATGAGCTTACATCATCTCCTTTGCCTGCCTGGGGGGACTTCACATTCCAAACCCTCTTTGTAACAACAGAAAGAATAGCTTTGGTTCTGATTACAAGCTCTGTGTGCTTGCTAGGAGGCTGTACATGGCAGGGCCCTTCCTGGTGCTGCAGAAATCCTACCCATGAAAACACTAATCTCCTTTTTACTGGGTCTCTGAGTTTGCAGCTGAAAGCAAAAAACACTGTTTTACCACATCCAGCCTGCAAATGTCCCCAACCAGCTCTGGAAGCTTCTCTCTATCTACCTTCCTCCTTAACTAACCTCCCCATCCCCCAGCTGGGTAGTTTTATTTGGTTTTCAATTATTTTGTTATTAGTAATAGTAATTCTCCATAAGAGACAAATAGGAGAAAGGGGAGCATTTGTCTTTTATTTACTACTCTTTAGGTTAAATGACTGCAGGTTAATTAAATTGAAAAGTGCCCCCCCAGGGATGTACGAGGTCCCTGGTGGTCCAAAAAGGTAATAAAACCACGGTGAGACTGAGAGCATTATTGCATGCTGCTTTATTCTCATCAGCAACAGCGTCCAAATACAAATTTAGTTAATTATTGGGTGATTCAGAACAGGTTTTCTGGAAATTTAATTATCAAAATGGTCTGTATGAGCACCACTATGGCTATGGGGAATTGACTTGGAGTTGTCCAAGGGCCAGTGGCCTCATGTCCTGACTAAGCACATTCACCAGAAAGTGAATGTGAAACAAAGAATTCTGCTGTGGTCTTAGCAAAGAAAATGTCTATCATAGCAACAATCTGGGGGGAGAGGAGGGAGGGAGGGAGGAAGGGAGGGAGGGAGGGAGGGAGAGAGAGAGAGAGAGAACTCATTTTCCTCACTCTTTCTGTATCTCTCCCATTTATTCATTCATTTTGTAAGTCTCTATCAGCATCTTAAATCCTCCCAAACAATAGGAAGACATCCTTAGCATCTGAGCAACAATGAAATCAATAAAGACTTAGGAGGGGAGATGAGAAGAATGGTACGGTACATGGTAATAGCAATTATTTACTAAACCATTTTTAATTTAATTTGGAGTGCCATTATTTCAGGGTTCCAAATGCTAAGGTCATTTTAATCATGCAGTACCATGTCTTATTGAATTGTGGCAGAAAATTACTCTCTCTTTTTTTCTGTGTGTGTGTGTCTGTGCAAGGACATGCTGGACAAACAGCCAAGGTGTTATGTACGCAATAATAATAACAATGATAAAAATCTATACTAGAAGTTAGCATGACAGCTATTAGCCATTGATGATACTGATAAAAGGAGTCCCACCTCTTTGGATCTTCTAGCCAGTTGAATTAGCAATTTAGTGGATGAGAAACACCATCAAATAAACTGTCTCTCCTGCCTGGAAAAAGAAGATATAAGACAGATCACAGGCAAAGCTACAAAATAAATATACAATGGAGAGGAGGACGGAGGAGTGATGAGGAACTAGAAAGAGATGAAGAGTTTGATTTCGCGAACAAAAGAGAAACATCGTTCTTTCTGAGAGCTGGCTTGTGGTACAGGATGACTCAAGATCCATCTTGCTTCCCACCAAAAGGAAGAAGCTGGAAATCTGGTGCTGAAAAAGAGCAAATAGATGGTTTTTCTACATTTTTTATATGGTGCACCTGTCATGCAACACCTGACTAGGTCAGAAGAGGGCGGCAGATCCCCTGAAAATGGAGTTACAGATGGTTGTTAACCACCATGTGGGTGTTGGGAATCAAACCCTGGTCTTCTGCAAGGGCAGCCAATGATCTTAATTGCTGAGCCATCTCTCCAGCCCCTTATTCTACATTTATGTTATCTTTCCTAATAGCTATAATTCATTAAATTCATAGGGCATGGAAGTTCACAGCTCTTTGCATACATCAGCATCATTTAATTTTTACCACAAAGCACTGATTATTATATATATATATATATATATATATATATATATATTATCCATATATATATATAGTTTGAGAAAACTGAGATTAAGATAGAAATATGTAATCCGTTCTCAGCTATCAAAAAGCAGGAGTTTTAGCCAGGGGTGGGGGGGTGGGGGGTGGCACACACCTTTAATCCTAGCACTTGGGAGGCAGAGGCAGGCAGATCTTTGTGAGTTCAAAGCCAGCCTGGTCTACAGAGCAAGTTCCAGCACAGCTGGGGTTACAGGGAGACCCTTGTGAGTTCAAGGCCAGCCTGGTCTACAGAGCAAGTTCCAGCACAGCTGGGGTTACAGGGAGACCCTTTCTCAAAAAGACCAAAAAAAAAAAAGCAGGAGTTTTAAGCCTCCCTCTTTTTACTCTGCTGCTTCAGGCATTTGCAACAGCTGTAGAGATGTTTTGTTGGTCATGCTGTTTGTTTTAGTAAAGAATGTGGTGGAGGGGGATTAGGAATGTAACTGTTTGCCTAGTGTGCCAAGGTCCTTGGTTCAATCCCCAGCCCTGATAAAAAATAACCAAAACAAACTGAAAACCAAACAAAAGCACTATAGTTAGGCATCCTGGCTCACACTGTAATTGCAGCACTTGGGAGGCTGACACTGGAGACTGTCTTAAGTTCAAGGCTAGCCTGGGCTACAAAGTTCGTTCCAGGCCAGCCTTGGCTACACAATGTTTCAACAAAAAGAATGCAAACATAGCCTTTCTAAATATTTTTTTCATGAGTTAAGTAGCTTTTGTGGTTCTCAGAAAAACATTGACATACCAAACCATGTATTTTCTCTTTTTTAGAGTACTCTGAATACTTGTTTGATTTTAAAGGTACTCCTAGTTAAAATGGGCCCATGTGTTCAGTTGGGGAGGTTTTAATAAGGAACTACTCAGAGGTGGAAATGGCTAATCAGTGGACATATGACTGTGAATGTGCTGGGCCAGCTTGTGTGAGAAAGTTCTGTGAACAAGCTGAATCTAGTTTGCTCAGTGACACTGAAGGCCCTTATCTGTCTTTTCTTCCTAAAAAGCCACTTGCCCACCTAGAAAGCGTTAGTGGTAATTCTGGTCACTATCTCATTTTGCAAAACAGTCAAGATTAAGAAAACAGAACTAGTGATACTAATTGGTAGAAATATATAAGCAAGAAGTTTTTTAAAACTACTTCAAAAACATTAATTCCTCCAATTTGCCTTCTAGGGAATCGAGACACAAGACAGTCAATAATTCAAATGCCTCAGTGAAATGAGAAAGTATTATTGACCCAGTAGAGTACGAAGGTTAATTTATTTGCAAGAATCACCTCTTGGCACCTGCCCTGGCTAGAAAAGAAATTATGTGAACCATCGTGAGAAAACAGTTACTACCTCTTCCCATACCTCAACATTTTTGTTTATGTGTTGAAAGACCATGCTTGTTGAAGCCATGTTGAAGAGATGCGTGCGTTATGCTTCTGTATGTCGTGAAGCCTGTGTCTTCTTAGTGGATTCATAAGAGAAGACATAGAGGCCTGCTGACAAGAGTAGGTGACAAGCACACCTTGCAGGACAGGCAGAATTTTAATAGACCTATGTATTTATTTAATATACTTAGTTATATTTTTATGATTTGAAAAGTTGGAAAACTGAATTACTCATGTTGGGTCTAAAGTTGGTTGGTGGGGAAGCCCAGATGGTGAACTTGTTCACCATTACTAATTGTTTGCCAGGGAAATCGCTTCCATCTTTTATCCAATCTATAAAGATTATGGCATTTTCTCAAATTTTTTGCAATTAAAATAAGAGAACACTAAATTTAAGTCATGACTTGTTGGCATTTGATTTTAAATACAACTGCGGGCTCATTAAGAAGAATTTTGAGGGGCTAGAGAGATGAAGAAAACTCTCTGTACTGGCAGAGGATCTGGGTTCAGTTCCCAGCACTCACATCAGGTGCTTCACTGCTTTAGCTCCAGGGGATCTGACACCCTCTTCAGGCTCTGTGGCCATTTGTGTGCACAAGATGCACAGACATATAATACCAGGCACACACATATACTTAGAAAATAAATAAATATTTTATTTATTATTTAAAGCAGTTGACTCTCTTTTAATTTTATTTATTTATTTTATGTGTATATGTACTGTCTGCATGTAGGTTTGTGCACCCGTGTCGTGCAATGCCATGGAGGTCAGAAGAGGGTGTCAGATTCCCCTGGAACTGGAGTTCTCCTGGAATTGGTGTTGCAGATGGTTCTCAGCTGCCATGTGGGTGCTGGGGATTGTACCCGGGGTCCTCTGCAAGAGCGGCCGGTGCTCTTAACTGCTAGGCCATCTCTCCAGCCCCAATAAATAAATATTTTAAAGAGAATTTTGATTTACAATATTTCTCATCTTTAAATGTATTTTGGAATAACTAGTACAGCAGACAATTCTTTTTACGACCACCCCTGATTCACCCACATCCTTCTTTTGGTAATAGAATATGAATTTCTTTAGGGGAGGCATACATCCCCCTAGGTATATAACTCCAGCAGAGACTATACATGAAACCTATTCCCCTTTTCCCAGGTAAATGGTCAAAATACCACCAGCTAAATGGTACCTCCCTCCTGTACTCTGGAACATGGCACCCACCCATCCTCCTACCAGAGTTTGGTGAGATGGTGAGGTACATCTCCAAGTGAAGCAAATTAAGAATTCTAAAATATTCTGCTTCATTTGTTTTCCTCGTTCTGTTCCTTCTTGTTCCCTTCACTTCTCTGAGCCATCTCTCTTGTTCCCCTCCCACTGTGTATACCCCATATTTTACAAATTCCCACATTGTATAAGTTAAGTCAAATCCAGTCCTGTTACTTGCAGTCTTAGTTACCCTTACATGCCTTTCTACAGAAGACAGAAGATGAACTAGAAGCAATGATGTTAAGTCAAGGTTGAAGGACCAGAGATGTGGGTGATGATTTAAATCATTCAGGCTTTGATTCCATCTCTCCTTTGTACTGCTTTAGAAGTGTCCATGATCTCTCCAAGTCTCTGGAAAAAGGAGTCCATGATTAAGGTTCTAAGTATTTGCCTTTTTGTGTTCTATACCCTGGACAGCAGTCTCAGTATCTAAGCCAATTCCATTATTTTTTAAAAAACAACATTTATCATTTAATAACAAAAAGAAGCCTGGATCAGATTTTTACTCGACATTTATTATCAGTGTCCCGTCACAAGGCAACTTTGGAAAATTATGTATGAAATCACTTTCGAATTGTGAATCAGACCAATGCCAATGCCTTAGCTTTGCAGACCTGAAATTTGTTTCCAAATGAGATATTTCATTAGCTTCAATGTATTTTCTAACCTGATTCAGACTCTAGGCTGCATTTTGTAATTTAGGTTCATTCATAATTTACTCTTCAGGAAATTATTGTATGAATAACAGCTGGAGAAGATCATCCTGCCTGCTCTGTCCTAAGAATTGAGATAATAACAGCAACTTAACATAGGATTCTTCCTTTGCTCATCGAGGAAGCCACATGAGTCAGATAGTGGTTAGACTGAAAGGAAGGGAAGGTAAGAAAGGGAACGGATGTTTATTGAACACATACTCTTTACCAAGTATTCTGCTAGGAATTTATAATCCTCATTTTTTAAACTAAGGTTTTTAAGATGCTAAATAATTTTGTTCAATACACATTTATTGAAAATTAACTATGTGCCAAAAACTGGGCTAGGCCCCGGAGATAAAGATGACTAAGCTGTTATAAAAAACAACAGAGGTATGAATTACAGCCAGGCATGTTAGTCCCTGAAGCACACGCCACAACTAATATGTCTCTCGGCTCATCCCCTAGGCCAAGCCTCACCTTCCTACCATGAAGAATAGAGCAAGAATTCAAACAGAATGCTTCTCCAATGTTTTATCATCAAGGCAATGGGTTCTTTAAGATATGTTATTTTTTATTCTTATTTTAGGTATATGAGTGTATTATCTGAATATGTGTAAGTGCTCCATGTTGTGCAATGCCCAAAGTGGTCAGAAGAAGGTATCAGATCCCCTGGAACTGAAGTTACAGATGGTTGTTAGCCACCATGTGGGCGCTGGGATTTGAACCTGGGTCCTCTGAAAGAGCAGTCAGTCCTCTTAACTGCTGAACCATCTCTCCAGCCCTGGTAATGGGTTCTTTACATAAATATATATAATTTTTATTTGTTAATTAAAATATAATTTGAAAGAAAAAGTAATTAGTTATACAGTTGATTTGTGGAAAAATAAGTTATTTTTGCATTAGGCAGCTCCTCGTCAGTGTGGCAAAATACTTGAGGTAAATAACTTAGTAGAGGACAGAGATTTTGGTTTATGGTAGATTACCCCCCATTGATAGCAATGGTCCTGTAATAAGCCAGAACATAAAAGTAAGGAGAAAATGGTGGAGCAAAGCTGTTTACCTCATGGGGTCCAGGAAGGAGAAAGAAAGAAAGAAAGAAAGAAAGAAAGAAAGAAAGAAAGAAAGAAAGAAAGAAAGAAAGAAAGAAAGAAAGAAAGAAAGAAGAAAGATGAGAGAGCGAGAGAGCATGCTTTTGAAGGACACACACCCAATGACCCATTTCTTTTAATTAAAACAGTAGTTCACTCAACAATGAATCCACCAGTAGATCAATCTATTGATGGGGTTAGCATCTTCATGATCCAGCCATCTCTGAACATTGCTACACTGGAGACCAAGACTTTAACATACAAGTCTTTGAAGGACATTGCAGACCCAAACCATAATGACCTACAAAATAAAAATGTAAAAATGTATGCACACAGAAAACTATGTATTTCAAGAATGTGTTCATTTTAAAAGATAAACATAAGGCACCTTAATTTGGCTGAAGGGAAATGGCTTTGGTATTATAATGAGAGATACATAGAATAAATAAAAAAGGAGCATTAGTTAACTATTGTTATAATAATGTTGCCTGGTTACTATTAGAATTTCAATGGCTTACAGAAACAAATATCTATTTCTCACACACCTACAGGTTATCTGGGAATTGGCTTATCTAGACTGGGAACTTTATTACAAGCTACATCTTGGACACTGGACTGTTCTGTGTGTTTCTCATTTATCTTGGACTAGAAGAAGCCTATATAGGCTATGTTCTTGTTGTGCAGGAAAGAAGCTCAAGTAGACAAACTAAACTATGCTAATTCAATGTCATTAATATCCCATTGACCAGGGTGCTGGAGAGATGGCTCAGTGGTTAAGAGCACTGGCTGTTCTTGCAGAGGACCCAGGTTCAGTTCCCAGCACCTACATGGTGGCTAACAACTGTCCATAACTCCAGTTCCAGAGGATCTAATGCCTTCTTCTGACTTCCATGTCATTCATTGCACAACATACATGCAGACAATACACTCATACACATAAAATATTAACAGGACAGCTGGGGCTACAGGGAAATCCTGCCTCAAAAAGACAAAAAAAAATAATAATAAAATAAAATGTTAAAGAAATATATCCCATTGACCAAAGCAAGTTATATGGCCAAGCCAAAAGTCAAGTGACAAGAAGAAGATCTACTACCAGAAGCTTTGGGCCATCAGTATGGATATATAGTATATAATATCACTGCAGGAAAGGTAAGTATTTGTCACCAATACCTCCATCAACAACAATGGTAGAGATATATGTATATAGCAGGATATAAAAATAATTTGTAAAACTAGGAGAATATTTGCATAAGTGAATAATAATAAATAATAAACTGAAGAGTATGATTAATCAATCTTGGACATCGAAGTTCTAAAATAAAATAAGAACAAAATACCAAATAGCACTAGGAACAGAAGAGAACCATAAACAAGTAGGAAGTTAGGCTAAGCATCAGAGGTGGCACTGGGAATAATTTTAATTAGCCATTTCCATATTCATTACAGAGAACAAGAATATAAAATGAATGCATTACCCTATTTATCTGAATCTTGTCAATGAATATTTTTTAAAGAAACATAAATGAAACCCATGCTGATAAATAGTTACTCCATGTTTCTCTTCTAAGTTAATATGGCAGTGTGGTCAAGAATGTCTAAAATTTTTTTATTTGTTTATTATTTTTTAAGGGATTCACAATATAAGAGCACAATTGTTTTCAGATCGCATTGACGTTGCTCAGTTTTCCATACAATTAGGTAATTGGTGCTAGCATCCACAGATGAAGGATACTATTCGTCCTTTGTTTTTCTGGGACTGTGTTACTTCACTCAGCATGATGTCCTCTAGCTCCTCCAAAGCTCATGATGTCATCTTTCTTTACTGATGCATAGAACTCCACTGTGTAGATGTACCACATTTTCTCTATCCACTTATCAGTTGAGGGGCACTTGGGTTGGTTCCAGCTCCTTGCTATTGTGAAGAGAGCTGCAAAAAACTTGGCTGTGCATGTATCTCTGCAGTAAGATGAGTCTTGTGGTACATGCCCAGGAGTGGTATGGCTGGGTCAAGTCGCAAGTTCATTCCAAGTCTTCCAAGGGTTCTTTCTCCACACTGCTTTCCATAGTGGCTGTATGAGTTTACATTCCCACTAGCAGTGGATGAGTGTTCCCCTTTCCCCACAACCTCTCCAGCACTTGGTATCATTTGTTTTCTTGATCCTAGCCAGTCTTATTGGAGTAAGATGATATCTTAAAGTGGTTT
The DNA here is from genome assembly GCA_009823505.1 of Rhizomys pruinosus. Lineage (NCBI taxonomy): Eukaryota > Metazoa > Chordata > Mammalia > Rodentia > Spalacidae > Rhizomys > Rhizomys pruinosus. The sequence continues at coordinate 2,702,510 of VZQC01015508.1, forward strand.
TGATTTGCATTTCCTTAATTATTAGTGATGTTGAACACTTCTTAAGATGTTTCTCAGCCATCTCTAATTCCTCTCTTGTGAAGTCTCTGTTCAGCTCTTTGCTCCATCTTTTGAGTGGGTCATTTGTTTTCTTTCTTCTTTGGTTTTTGAGTAGTTTATATATTCTGGAAATCAATGATTTGTCAGATGTATCTGCAGTGAAGGTTTCCTCACGCTCTGTGGGTTTGCTCTTCACTTCCTTGATTGTTTCTTTTGATGTACAGAAGCTTTTGAGTTTAATGAAGTCCCATTGGTCAATTGTCAACCTTAATTCTTGCGCAGCTGCTGATTTAGGAAGTCTTTTCTTATGCCTATATCTTGTAGTCTGCTGCCAACTTTTTCTTCTATCACCTTCAGTGTTTGGGGTTTCGCGTTGAGATCTTTAATTCATCTGGAGTTGACTTTGTACAGGGTGAGAGGTAGGGGTTTAATTTCATTCTTCTACAAGTGGTGATGCAATTTTGCCAACACCACTTGCAGAAGATGATGCCTTTCCTCCATTGTGTCTTCTTGACCCCCTTGTCAAATGAGATGGCTGAAATTGTATGTGCTCAAGTTTGGATCTTCAGTTTTGTTCCATTGGTCAACAGGTCCGTTTTTGTGCCAGTACCAAGCTGTTTTTATGACTATAGCCCTGTAGTATAATTTGAAGTCTGGTATAGAGATCCCCCCCTGTATTGCTCTTTTCACTATTGGGCTATTTAGGGTCTTTTGTTTTTCCAAATGAAATTAAGGACTTTTTTTTCCAAGCCTGTGAAGAAACTCTTGGGAATTTTAATTGGGATTGCATTAAATCTATACAAGAGTTTGGATAGAATGGACATTTTTACTATATTAATTTTCCCAATCCATGAGCATGGGAGTTTTTTCCATCTTCTGATGTCTTCTTCAATTTCCTTCTTCAAGGGTTTAAAATTTTTGTTGTAGAGATCTTCGGTGTCTTTGGTTAAGTTTATTCCTAGGTATTTTATTGTTTTTGAGGGTATTGTGAGTGGGAAGGTCTCCTTGAATTCCTTCTTCAGGTGCTTGTTGTTGGTGTAAAGAAATGCTACTGATTTTTCTAGGTTAATTTTGTATCCTGCCACTTTACTGAAGCTCTTAAGCATTTCTAGGAGTTTTCTGGTTGGACATTTTAGCATCCCTTAAGTAAACAATCATATCATCAGCAAATAGGGATAGCTTGACATCCTCTTTTCTAATTAGTACTCCTTTAATTTCCTTTTCTTGCCTTATTGCCCTAGCAAGTGTTTCAAGCACTATATTGAAGAGGAGTGGTGACAGGGGGCAGTCTTGCTGAGTTCCTACTTTTAAAGGGAATGTTTCTGTCTTTTCCCCACTTAGGATGATATTGGCTATGGGCTTCCTGTATATGGCTTTGATTACATTGAGGAATGATCCCTCCAATCCAATTCCCTCTAGGAGTTTAAGCATGAAGGGATGCTAGATTTTGTCAAAGGCTTTTTCCACATCAATTGAGATGATCGTGTGGTTTTTGTCTTTCAGTCCATTTATATGCTTGATGATATTTATTGATTTTCATACATTGAACCATCCCTGTATCTCTGGTATGAATCCAACTTGGTCATGATGGATGATCTTCTTGATGTAGGTCTGTATGCCATTTGCCAGTATCCTGTTTAGAATTTTGGCATCTGTGTTCATTAATGAGATGGGTCTATAGTTCTCTCTTTTTGGTTGTATCTTTGCTTGGTTTTGGTATTAGAGTGATGCTGGCTTCATAGAAGGAATTTGGGAGAATTCCCTCTGTTTGTATCCTTCCAAACAATTTCGGTAAAAATGGTTGTAAGTCTTTTAGAAATGTTTTAAAGAATTCTGCCATGAAACCATCTGGGCCTGGGCTTTTTTTTTTGTTGGGAGCTTTCTTATTACATCTTCAATTTCTTCATATACTATGGGTCTGTTTAAGCTGTCAAGTTCTTCCTGTCATTGAGTTTGGTGATTCCCAAGATTTCAGATATTCATCCATTTCTTCTAGGTTTTCAAACTTGGTAGAGTATAGGTTTTTGAAGTATTCCCATATGATTGTCTGGATCTTTTCATTGTCTGTTGTGATATTTCCCCTTTCATCATGGATTGTATTGATTTGGAGTTGTTCCTTCATTCTTTTGGTTAACTGGGCTAGAGGACTGTCTATCTTGTTTATTCTCTCAAAGAACCGACTTTTGGATTCATTGATTTTTTGCATTGTTTTCTTTGTTTCTATTTCATTGATTTCTGTTCTGATTTTTGTTATTTCTTCCTGTTTGTTGCATGTAGGGTTCATCTGTTGTTGTCTCTCAAGTGCTTTTTGCTGCAGTGTTAGATCGTTCACTTGTGCTCTTTCTATTTTTCTAGCATAGGCATCCAGGGCTATAAACTTACCTCTTAGGACTGCTTTTAAAGTATCCCATAGGTTTTGTTGTGTTGTATTATCATTTTCATTTCAGTTCCAGGAATGCTTTTATTTCTTTCTTTATCTCTTCCTTGACCCATTCATTATTCAAGAGTGTGTTGTTTAGTCTCCATGTGTTCTTGTAGATAGTACGGCTTATCCTGGTGTTGATAGTGAGCTTTATTGCATTGTGGTCTGATAGAATGCATGAAATTATTTCAATCTTTTTGTATTTGTGGAGTTTCATCTGTGTCTCAGTATGTGGGTGATTTTGGAGAATGTTCCATGGGGTGCTGAGTAGAAAGTGTATTCTCTGGTATTAGGGTGGAATATTCGGTAGATGTCTCTGAGGTCCATTTGGTGTATCATATCATTCAGTTCAGATGTCTCTGTTTATTCTTTGTTCTGTTAACCTGTCCAAAGGGTTCAGTGGGGTATTGAAGCCCCCTACTATGAGTGTACTGGGGTTAATCTGTGCCTTGTGGTCCTGGAGAATTGTCTTTATAAAGTTTGGTGCATCAGAGTTTGGTGCATATATATTCATAATTGTGAAATCTTCTTGGTGAATTGTTCCTTTGATAAAAATGTAATGGCCTTCTTTGGCTCTTCTGATTTCTTTTACTTTGAAGACTATTTTGTCTGATATTAAAATAGCAACACCTGCTTTCTTTTTGGTACCATTTGCTTGGAATATTTTTTCCAACCTTTCACTTTAAGGCAGTGCCTATCCTTGAAGGTAAGATGTGTTTCTTGTATACAGCATATAGATAGGTTCTGTTTCCTAATCCAATCTCCCAGTCTATGTCTTTTGATTGGAGAGTTTAGTCCATTAATATTTAAGGTTATAACTGATAGATGTGTGTTGCATCCTTTCACCTTATTATCCATTTGCGTTTTGGGTCTAGATTTCTACTTCTGCAGTTATGCTTTTATTGATTTCTCTTTCTAGGTGCCTGGGGATAGTTGCTCCTTTCTTCTGTCCTTTGAATTACTTCAAGTATTCTCTGAAGGATTGGTTTTCCAGATGTGTATTCTTTCATCTTGTTTATGTCATGGAAGATTTTTTTCTCTCCTTCAATTATAATCAACATTTTTGCTGGGTATATTAACCTGGGTTGGCATCTATAGTTCTTTAACATGGGGAATGCTTTGCTCCACATTCTTCTTGCTTTCATAGTTTGCACTGAGAAGTCAGTTGTAATTCTGATATGTTTCCCCTTATAAGTAACTTGTTGTTTTTCTCTTGTGGCTTTCAGAATTTTGTCTTTGTTTTTGGCATCTAGCATTTCAACTATGATATGGCGTGAAGAGTTTCTTTTCTGATCTTGTCTGTTTGGAGTTCTATGTGCTTCTTGTATTTGTATGGGTTTGTCTTTTTTAAGTTTGGGGGAATTTTCATCTATTATTCTGTTGAAGATCTGATCAATACCATTCTCTTGGGATTCTTCTCCTTCCTCTATTCCTATGATGCAGAGGTTTGATCTTTTCATAGTGTCCCACAGTTCCTGGTTGTTCCAATTTTGTGTATTTTTAAATTTTTCATAATCTTTACTTGAGGTTTTTAGTTGTTCTGTGTTATCTTCCAGGTGTGATATTCTTTGTTATGCTTCCTCCATTCTATTTCTGAGGCTCTTTCCATTCCTTTCTTCTTGATTGGATGAGTATTTCCTTTTTCTTCTTTTTTTTTTCATTTTTATTATTTTTTTTTAATTTAAATTTTATTGATGCTTTGTGTATTTCATACATTTTTTTTTTTTTTTTTTCATTTAATTTCGACATTCCCTCCCCTTCCACAACCCCCACCCCATCCCAAATCATGCATTCTGCCATAACTGTCCTGCATCTTTCTCTTCAGTTTTTTTTTTTTTTCATTTTTTAGCTTATAAGTGATGATCCAATGAGTAACAAGCATCCTTCGTGCAAAACAATCCGCAGGCTGTTGTGCCCAAAACCCTACAGCCCCACCATTCTATGGGGGGGTGACATGTTGTTTTTTTTCAATCAAGTTGATCAAATGAGTGTCCAGACTACATTGCTGAAGTTTCACCATTCACCCCAATCGCAGCCCTTACATTACCACACGCCACCTTCTTCCGCAGATTGTTTCCTAGGCTTAGAAAAGGGGCACAGGTGTGGATGAGAGGTAAAACAATCCACTCCTCTGGAGCTGTTGACTTTGAATTCTGGTCAATTCTGGCTGTTTCCTTTCATGGGCTGACAGTTTGTCCAGGAATAACCTTTCGATCCTACTAATGAAGCACAAGCAATTGGATATATAGGTTATTTAAGCAGCAATAATAGTTATGGTAGGTTACTTTAGTAAGACACATATGTTTGGATATTGTTAATCCATGAATACTTCCCCCCCCCCGCCCGCCTTCCAACAGGACAAAACGTCACCAACTAACAGCTGAGAAAGAAATATACAGCTTTGCATTGATAGGATGTACCAAAAAGTGGCAACGGAAAGGTGACCCGTCTGAACTTGAAAGGAAGAAAAGCCTCAGATTGCCATAAACATCGAACCCCTCTGTGGCCTACATGTAACAACTATTTATAATGAGTCCTAATGAACCTTACCTTCTAGGTGCCACAAAGGTTCTGATATGAGAGACCTCCTTGCCTTCCCACCCATAGAACAAGGAGAAATATGACAATGATGAGGTCGCTCCCCAACTGTAAATTGGAGACAACTATTGTAGAGGTAATCTCTTATAAAACCGGTAAAACTGCTTTCTTTAATTGACTACTAGACATGGGAACTGTGGAAGGGATTACTCTCTGTTCAGAACCAAATATAATACTAAAGTCCTAGGGCTATGCACTCAGGCAAAATATATTAATACAGGAGCTCTGACATCAGCAATGGATTGTTCTACCAGGTGGATGTTGGCCAGGGGATCCAAGGTCCCACAAAAGGTAAGGGCTCCTTGTCTCTAAGTTGGGATACCTGCAGGAGGAAAGGCAATAAGACCCTGCTGCCGAAGACCTGACGTTAACATGGGAGGGATGTATTGAGACCGCACATGCAAGTGTACAGATGGCCTCTGGAATGCCAGAGAGTGTTACCAAAGGCCACTAAACCAATAAACAAATACGGGTCTCCCTGAGTCAAGCAAGACTCCACCGTCCGCACCAGCTACACCTCACCTGCCTGGAAATACTGTGCAGCAGAGGCAGCCATGTGCCTGTATATCCCAAATCTAATTGGCTATTGGCTCTCTCCTTGGAGGAATAATCCATGGCTGATGCCACAAGCTTACATCCTCTGCAGGTTAGGAGATGTTACAAGCCACAGTAAGAGTATTTCCTTTTTCATTTCATCTTCTGATTTCTTTAGTATTTCTACTTCCTTTTAGAGCTTCTCAATCTCTTCCTGTAGCTCTTTGCTTTGCAGGTTGGTTTTCTTATCTTTTTCAACATGGGATCTTTTCAGTGTTTCCACTTCCTTTCTGAGTTTGTCATTCTCTCTATCTAGGTCCTTCTTGAGTTTTTCGTTCTCTTTTTTTAGTTCTGTGACTTGCTCTTTATAGTTTTTGACTTCTTTGAGTATGTTCATAATTGTATTTCTAATATCTGTGTCCTGGGCCATCCCCAGGGGGATCCCACTGTAGGAATCTTCTACAGATTTGTTAGAGCTGGGTGTGAAATTATCCTGCACTTTCCCCATGTTGTCTCTTCTTCGTGTCCCTGGCATGTGGGTTTCTCTTTGCCTATATTCTAATGTGAATCCCAAAATGCCTCTTCACTGTGTTGAAGGCTCGTTTTGCTTGCCTCCTTCAGATGCCTTCATTGTTTGTTTGATTGATTTGCTTTTCTCCTTTTCTCCTTGCTTATGGAGTGTTAGCCTGTCTAAGTTTTAGGCTTTCTATTGGAAGTCTAACTCACTCTTCCCTTTCTGTTCTGAAGGTTCTCCAAAGAATCCACTTGGATGGACACTCCTTCGGCAATTCCAGTTGGTGTTGGGGGGTGGGGTTGCTGCTTACCTGTGCTTCAGGTGGTCCCAGAAAATCCCCAATCTCAAGTCTCACACAGGCCCATCTTTTATATCAGCTAGGAGGACAACTCTGCCCCCACAGCCACACAAGCCACACAAGCCAATCCAGCCAAAGATGAATGAATCAAATCAAACAATCCACTTGGCTGAAGCATCTGGCTCCTACCTGTGTCTCAGGTGGTCCTGGGAAATCTCCCAAGAATGTCTAAATTTTTAAATATATTTAGGGGCTAGAAAAGTGACTCAGTGAGTAAGAGCACTGATTGCTCTTCCAGAGGACCCAGGTTCAGTTCTCAGTACCCACATGATAGCTAACAACCATCTGCAACTCCGGTTCCAGGGGATCCAACACCATTTTCTGGCCTTAACAGGCATTTTATGCATGGGTGAACTAATTTACTTTTATTTTATATGTTTGAGACAAACACTCAAACACATAAAGTAGAAGCAAATCAATCAAGGGGCTGGAAATGGCCCGATGGTTAAGAGCACTGGCTGCTCATGGGGAGGACCCAGGTTTGATTTCCAGCACCCATATAGCAGCTAACAATCATCCTTAACACCAGTTCCAGGGGAATCTAATGCCCTCTTCTGACCTCCACGGGCATTGCACAACATGGGAACACTTACATACATACAGACAATACACTCATATACATAAAATAAAAATAATAAATATAACATTTTTAAATAAATGAATTAAAATTTTTTAATAAAGTTGGATGAAGTCCACTCTATTGCCATTCTGTTCTACTTAATGCACTAAAGTCACTCCTTTGCCATTAGAAGTATAATTAGCATAGCAGAAGGAAAATCACACAAGGAATTACAGGGTTGTTAATGGAAGTGTATTAATAAAAAAATTTAGATTAGAACCCTTCCAAATTAAAGACTTTTATTTATCCATAGACTAATCACCAAAGTATTGAGAAAAGATCTTAGCAAAGCAATGTGGGATTGATATCTAAAACAGAGAATTTTGCAAACATGTAAGAAAAAGACAGGAAATCCAAATGAAAAAAATATGGGCAAGGAACATGAACAGGCAATTGACAGATGGGGAAATTGAAGCCTCTACCACATACATGAAAGATATACATCTTCATTAGTAATCAAAGAAATGCAAATCTTCTCTTTTTTTTTTTTTTTTTTACAAAATGAGATGCCACTTTGGAAAATGCACCCACCAGATTGGCAAAAAATTTGAAAGTGCTGGCAAGGATGTGGAGAAGTTTCATCCTCACTGGTGGTGAATTATAAATTGGTGCAAACATTCTGTGTAGCAATCTGGAAAGCATTTAGTGAACTGAAGTGTGAGTAAACCCTCACAACTCAGAGAGTCTCCTCCAGGAAATGGGATCTAGAGACTCTCAGATCCACCAGGATCATAGTCAAACAGGATTGATAGAGTACTATTTATGGTACCACAAAGCTGCAAACAATGCAAGCATCTACTAGACAATCTAGGTTCTTTAGATACTCCCTAGGTGTGCTGGATAGCTTTAGTGTCAACTTGACACACCTGGGTTGAGAGAGCCTCAATTGGGGAATTGGCTCCATTGGATTGGCCTGTGGCCCCATCTGTGGAGTATTGTTTTGATTGTCCAGCAGTGTGGGAGGGCCCAGCCCACAATGAGTGGTGCCACCCTGGGCAGTTGTTGTGTGACGTATAAGAAGGTAGGCTGGGCATGAGCCAGGGGAGCAAGCCAGTGAACAGCATTCCTCCATGGCCTGTGCTTCAGCTCCTGCCTCCAGGTTCCTGCCCTGAGTTCCTGCCTTGGGCTCCCTTTCCTCCCCAAGTTGGTGTCAGTCAGAGTGTTTTGTCACAGCAATGGAAGACAAACTAGAACACTAGGCCAATGAATATGTAAAATGTGCTCCCTGTAGAGTCAGAAATGTTATATGCACATTGGAACAGTCTGCAAGACTCAAATCAGTGCACTAAATTTACAGAGAAGAATGTACACATCTCAGAAGCATGTGTGGTAGTTTGTGTGAGAAATGTCCCCATTTGAAGACTTGGTCTCCAGTTAGTGGCACTATTTGGATGAGGCCATGGAGCCTTTGAGAGGTGTGGACTTGATGAAGGAAGCACATCTCTTGGGGCAGGCTTTGAGAGTTCATAGGCTCAGCCTACCTGGAGTTTGCTCACTCTCTGCTTGTGTTTGGCATAGAAGATGTGCGCCCTCAGCGTCCTCTCCAGCTGCTGTTCCTCCCTTCCCATCATGGACTCTTCTCTTCTAGAACCATTTGCCCAAATGAACTCATTGTTCTACAAGTTGCCTTTGGTCAGTGCTTCATTACAGCAAGAGAAAAGTGACTAATGCAACATGATTGTGGCTAAAAAGTAAGAAAAAGAAGGAAATTTTCTAGCATATTACCATCTCTATAGCTTTCTTTCTGTGCATGAGTGCAAGCGTGTGTCCGTGTGTGTGTCTGTGTGTGTCTGTCTGTGTGTCCAGGAGCATGCATGTGGAGACCAGAGGAAGAAAGACATCAGGTGTCATCACTCTGCACTTTGGTTTTTGAGAGACCAGCTCGGCTGCCTGGCCGGCAAAAGCCTCAGGTCTGCCTGTCTCTTCCCCAGTGTTGAGGTTACAGGCATTCTTGGCCATGCTAGCTTTTATATGGGTGCTTAGGATTTGAATTCAGGTCTTCTTACCCTCACAGCAAGCAATTCTACTCAATGAGCCATCTCCCCAATCCCATCTTCATAACTTTATGAAACATTTAAATGACAGTATATACTGTTCTTTACAAGTTAAACGCACTGATGATGAAGTTAAGAGATTTTTTTTTTTTTTGGTCTTTTCGAGACAAGGTCTCCCTGTAGCCTCAGCTGGCTTGGAACTCACTCCGTAGACCAGGCTGGCCTTGAACTCACAAAGATCTGCCTGCCTCTGCCTCCCAAGGGCTAGGATTAAAGGCATGTGCCACCATGCCCGGCAAGATAAAAGATTTTTAAAAAGCATTATTGAGATGATGCTGAGGAGATTGCCTGAGAGCTAGGGCAGAGAACAAGAGGAACACGTTTTAACGTGGAAATGCCTCATAGGCTCGTGGTTCCCAGTTGATAGCTCTGTTCTGGAAGGCTGTGGAACCTTTGTAAGGCAGAGCCTCAATGGAGGAAGTGGTGGGTCACAGGGGGTGGTCCTTGAGGGTTTATGTGCCAGCCCACTTCCTATCTTCCATTTCCTGACTAAGGACACACTATGCCCAGCTGCCTCAAGCTCTGGCTGCAGCAGCTCCAGGTGCTCTCTCAGTACCATGCCTTCCCGGAGATGATGAACTGAACTCCCACACTCTGAGCCAGAATAAATCCTCTCTTCTTTAAATTGCTTTTGTCCCAGTAATGAGAAAAGTAACTAATACAAGAAACAAAACAGAGCTTTGCAAGGTAACACTGTTCCATGAATCACCTGCTCTCTTTGTAGGTAAACTGATAAACAAATAACAGTTGGGTCCTAATAATTCCCTGTATAGCTTTAAAAGCTGCTGTGATCAAAACTAGGTTTTCAAGTTCTTGAAGAAGTCCAACGGCAGCGAGCACACAGAATTGAAGAAAACAAGGCCATTTATAGATTTTTCTTGGCTCATCATTCATTTATATGCAACAGTGGGACAGTGCTGATCTAGAAGGATATTCTATTGGTTTTAACAAGTCTGCTGCAGATGAGTAATTGAACAACGGCATTTGTGTAAGTGAAATTGTTTTCTCTTTGTTCTCATGCAGTAGCCATCCCGTGAGGACTAAACACTCTAGCAAATAACTACATTTCGGACCAAATAGCTGATTGCCAGGAAATGAGCAGGCTAAACACATTCTCACACAAGTCAGGCAGCTCCAAATCTCTCTGTCTCCTTTTTAAACAAATAGAGATATTAAGAAGTGCATGAATGTGCAGCAAGTAGAAAGTTCAGACTGACCATCAAGGGGGCACTGCAAATAATTGTAATGACTCATCTTCCTACTCATTATAGGAAACATTAGTGTAATGGGATTACATTTCCCTCTTTATTTGGAATCTGTAAATGTGCTGCTTATTAATAAAGATAAATAAGACTCATTCTGCAAAGTAGTGCTATGATGTGGTTTTCTTGCAAGAAGAGCTCCAACATGGGCCAGGGTGCACAACCTTCTGAAGACTAGGGTTTGAAGTCTTTTATTTTCTTCAGTGTTAGGGATCTAACCCAGAGCCTTGTACAAGAAAGCTAAGTGCTCACCCTCTGCTCTGGGATTCTGACACAGAATGTGAAGAGACTATTCTGGGCTGTTTAATGCACTGGTGCCAGCCCTTTCACTAGATGTATATTTAGCATATTGGAAGGAAAACCAAAAATAAGGATTTTACATAGGAGTTAATCAGATAATTACATGGATATCTGAGAGCCAGACAGTAAGGGATAGTGAGAGCAATATAATTAAATAACTTGAATGAGACAGAAAAGCCAAAGTAGAAGAATCTTCCTTTGGAAAGGCCTACTGCTCACATTTTATCATAGGAGGAACTATAAATAAAAAATTGTATATTTACTCTCAGAACCGATGGACATTAATCCCAAGCCTCCCTTGACCTAGTATTCAGGTTCAGGAGAACTCAGTTTGTAATTCTAACTGGAAAGAGAAGAGCAAGAAGTTAACATTGGCAAACTCCCAAGTCAATTCTTTTCATTCCAGGGGCTTGGGAATGGAGACAAGCCATGAGAAATCTGGGCTCCCCAAGAATGGCATTCTATAAACATCAATTCTTTTCAGTTAACTGATTTTGGTGGCGTTGTAGCTTTTGTACTTGCAAAAGCCTTCTAAGATATTTCAAAAGCCACCCAAGTGATAGCTTCAAGAAGCGGGCATCTTTTTCCTCCAGGTCCCAGATGGTGAGGTTGAAGGATTAAGTGAGTGGCCTCAGACAGCACACTTCCTTTTGAGGTAGCAGGTGCCAATATGGGATTATTTCTCCAGGTCTCAGACTCTGCACAATAAATAAACTTTTCCACAGTAAAATACATCATATGGCACCTGCCGTTCAGACAATATGAAAACCTGTCCTGAGCAGTCTAGACCTTCTGCAATGAAGCATTCACCCTTAGAGATACCCACCACACCATCATATAGGACTCCCCTAGAGACCACTGGGTGTTCATCATGTTTATTTAACAGTAAGTAGGGAAGACTTGTTAATAGGACACATTTGGATTGGCACCAGACCCTCCATGTCACTAGCTAGATTTAAAGTGTCACAAGCGAATGCACGCTGGCTCTTAAAAGTGTACCCTGTCATTTAAGAAATTGAGCAAATGTCTTCCTATGTGGAAAAGGCAGTTTGATGGGAACAGGAAGAGTACAGACCTTGGAATTAGGTTTGGTTTGACCCTTGTACTCCCAACTCATTAGCTGAGTGAACTTGAGCCCTGTTTTCCTTGTATGAAATAGAGGAAATGTTCATTGGATAGAGTCTTACTGTATTATAAGCTGAACTGTATTCCAGTCCCTTCCCCAAAGATCCAAACTCCTAGTACCTCACCTTATTTACAAATAGGGTCTTTGCATACATGGTTATATGAAGGTGAGGTTGTTTGGATGGGTCATATATCAATATATCTGGTGTCTTAATAAAAAGGGGTAATGGACTGTGGATACAGCTCAGTGGCAGAGTGTTGGCTGGTAGATACAGGAACCCATTCAATACCTAGAACTCCAATAAATTTAAAAATAAAATAAATAAGGGCCACTGGACCCAGGCACAGAGGAAGATGACGTAGAAACACAGGGAAAATAGCTTGTGAGGAAGGAGGTCAAAGGCTCGACAAGCCACAGAATGCCAAAAGTTGCTTGCAAGCCAGAAGCTGAACAGAGGTATAGAAGGGTCCTTCTCTAGGAGTTTCAAAGACAGCATGGCCTTGCCTTCTTGATTTCAGACTTCTAGTTTCTGAAACTGTGAGAAAATAAATCCATTTGTTCCAAGCCACTCAATTTGTGTTCCTTGGTTACAATAGCCCTGGGACGTCACTACATGATCAATATGAAAAACAATTACCTGTATAAAGGGGATAGCAGCCTTTCAATCAGTAAATTCAGAGGGGTTGTTCACTAGTATGCAGACAACTCCTATTCACTCTCTCTCTCTTACCTTTACTCTGATCTGACCATAGAGCAGATGGGTCTTTAAGTCTTCTAAAGCAGGTTTCCATTTTTCCAGCTCAGTGCCAGCAATGGTCAGGCCCCCAGGGGAATCTCTGGTTAAGACTGAGGGTTGAGCCAAGATGCCAAGGTCTTAATTAAATCTGATAAAGCACTTGACTCCAACATAAACTGTCATTTCTTAGGAAGACCTGAGATGTCCTTCTCCGAGGGACACTAGGACATAGTGTCAGGTCTCACCTAATCCCTCACTCCTGAGTCCCTCCTGTCCCACAGTTGGGGCTTTTCCATCACACTTGCAATATCAGCCTTGGCCAAGGTTCTAGGGCATTTGTAATCTTAAAAGTTGTGATGAGAGCTCTACTCTGAGAAGCCATTTGCTGTAGTGGCTAAACATGGCTCTGCAGTCAGCTGAGCGTAGCATTATTAAACCTGGGTTTCCTCCTTTGTAAAGCAGGCATGATCCTGACCACACCGCATTCATGGCTTGTCCTGTAGACTTTGTACACTAGCCTAGCCAAAGCTGGAGACTGATGTTTTTAGCTGTCTCATGTGTCTTCTCTTTCATTTGTGATTATGGATTTGGTCTCTGTCTGTTCTGTAGCACTGGGATCTGGCTTCCTTATCTAGGGTCTAAGTTCTTGTTTCAAGAACTTACCTAATGGCTCCTCTAGAGCTGGGACCTGGATGAGGCTCTCCCTGTCCCCTTCCCACATCGTCTGGGAGGGAACCCAGGTCTGTGGCTCCACCCAAAGACACTTGCGATACATTTTACCTGGCAGCATGTCCAAAGGTCTGAACACTTCCCCTAAGTCCACCTTCTAACACTGTCGTCTTTGTATCCCTCTCTCTCTTTCTGGTGTGGTGCAGGTGTGGTATATGCATGTTCACATGTGTTCACATGCATGTATGTGCATATGTGTACATGTGTAGGCTAGAGGTCAACATCAGGTTTCTTCCTCTATCTCTTTCTACTTTATGTTTTTGTCATGGTTTTTATTTGTTTAGTTTTATGTGTATGAGTGTTCTGCCTGTGAGTATTAAATGCACCATGTGCATACAATGCCCATGGAGATGAGAAGTGGCCACTGGATCACCTGGAACTGGAGTTTCAGATAGTTGTTAGCCACTATATGGATGCTGGGAACTGTGCAGTGCTCAGTCACTGAGTTATCTCTCCAGGACCCCCTCCCCTTTATTTTTTGAGACAAAGTCTTTTACTGAACCTAGAGCTTGCTGACTCCTTGAGACTACCTAGCCAGAAAACTTCAGGGATTGCCTGCTTCCACTTCCGAAGTACTAGGATTATAAGTATGTAGCATCAGGCTTAGCTTTTTTTTAATTTTTATTTATTTCTGTATGTGTATGAAGGTACTGTCTGCATGCAGGTCTGTGCACCCGTGTCGTGTCGTGCAATGCCGCGGAGGTCAGAAGAGGGTGTCAGATTCTCCTGGAATTGGAGTTCTCCTGGAATTGGAGTTTCAGACGGTTCTTGGCCGCCATGTGGGTGCTGGGGATTGAACCCGGGTCCTCTGTAAGAGCGGTCGGCGCTCTTAACCGCTAGGCCATCTCTCCAGCCCCAGGCTTAGTTTTTACATGGGTGCTGGAATCCAAACTCAGGTCTCCATGCTTACCAACTAAGCTGTCCCTTCAGGCCCTCATGACGTCATCTCAGGAGCCTCTGCCTTAACTTCTCCAGTGATGGCTAGTTGTAGAGCTGTCACCTGCTGCAGCTAGCCAGAATGGATGCGCTTTATATTTTGGCAGCTGTATTGTCCCTGAAAAACGTATCAGGTCATAGACAAACAGGCTCCGGCACCTCTTCTTTGCTAGCCCTCTATAGTGCCAGGAGCCACCTCTAACTATGGGACAGGATGGCCTTGACCCCGTCAAGATGGGTTTTCTCATTTTGGTCACAAAATTGCCAAAATAGTAGAAATATATGAGGTCTAAAAGGCTCTCGACAATATTTAGTTAACAAGGGCAAACCCATCACCCATAACGTGTTGCACTGGAATCCATAGTAAAGTCTTATTTTATTTATTTTTTTGTTTTGTTTTTTTAATTTAATTTTTTTTATTGATGCTTTGTGCATTTCGTACATTATTTTCCAATTCAGATCAGGCATTTTTCCCTTTCCCTTCCCCCCCACCCCCACCCCATCCCAGATCATGTATTCTGCCATAACTGTCTTGCATCTTTCTCTGTTTTTTTTCCCTTTTTTATCTATAAGTGATAATCCATGAGTACAAGCATCCTTCGTGCAAAATCAATCTACAGGCTGTTGTGTCCAAACCCCCATAGCCCCACCATCCAGTGGGGGGTGACATGTTGTTTGTTCAATCAAGTTGATCAAATGAGTGTCCAGACTACATCGCTGTAGTTTCACCATTCACCCCAATCGGAGCCTTTACATTCTACCA